>NC_069467.1:24290911-24368129 GCF_026875155.1 Cherax quadricarinatus
CGGGGAAACCGGGCGGGCCGGACTTGAGTCCTGGAGATGGGAAGTACAGTGCCTACACTCTGAAGGAGGGGTGTTAATGTTGCAGTTTAAAAACTGTAGTGGCAAGACAGTGATGGAGTGAATGATGGTGAAAGTTTTTCTTTTTCGGGCCACCCTGCCTTGGTGGGAATCGGCCAGTGTGATAATAAAAAAAAAAAAATGAGATGTGGTAGCAGACGACTTGCACAAGTGACGCCATATTAGAAATGATAATAATAATAATAATAATCACCGAGTCTCATTAAATGTTGTATATTACGTTAATATACACATTTTCATTAATCCATCCATGATATTTTTTTCAAAATTATATAATAAACACGATACATAATATGAAAAGATGATAAATACACCCTACAATAGAATAAATAAACATAAATATGAGATGTGGTAGCCAGAAAACTTGTACAAGTGACGCCATAAGAGAAAATGTGTTACTGGGGGTAACTGTAGAAAATTATTCCTTTCGTATGTATGTAAGTAAGTTTATTCAGGTATACACAAATACAGTTACATAGATTATCATACATAACAACATATGTGTAGAGAACCTAGGATAACCCAAAAAAGTCAAAGTGACTTTTTTCCATTGCCTTCATTCAGAGCATCATTTCTCAAAATGATGTTACATGAGAATGGGAGTGTTCTTCTTTATTTATTCTACCGTATCAATGTAGAGACAACCTGTACACAATGTAACTTGTACACAAACCAGACGTGTACACTTTGTTTACAAAACTTACCTTCGCCTGGTTTGTTTACATAACTCTGCGCCTGTACTCTCTCTTTGCACTCATTCTTTCTCTCTCTCTCATTTATTCGTTTTATCTCTTTTAAACTTACTCCTAACCCTATATTAAGACTACAAATATTTTAAGGTAAGTAATGAGTGAACTGTATATACATTTTATCGCTTGGGATGCTTAAATGTAATAGAATATTATGTGTAGGTGGGTTGGCCTGGTATGGTAGCCCGGCTGACTACCATACATACCACACTTGATTTTTTACAATAAATACTACTCATCTCACCCTATATTTTAAGGTAAGTAATGAGTGAACTGTATATACATTTTATCGCTCTGGGATGCTTAAATATAAAAGAATTGTATGTGTGGGTGGGGAACCCTGGTATGGTAGCCGGGATGATTTCCATACATACCAAAATTTTGATTTCTTACAAAAAAATTTCTATTGCCCTCCCCCTAGTTTAAGGGAACAAAAATTTTTTTAAGGTAAGTAATGGGGTGCACTAGGGGTTTTGTATTGATTTTTTTTATTTTTTTTGTTTCCCTTTGGTTCTATTCCCTAACTTAATATATTTTAAAGTTAAACTTGTTATCTATGTTTGAAATGCATTTGAAAGGGGGAAAAAAAAAGGGTTTTGGTTCCGTTTTAAAAAACGGTACCCGGGGAACCCAAAACCCCACCGTTTTAATTGGGGCCCCCCAAACTGTTTTAAAAAACTAAGTGTTTTGTGTACATTTTCCCCAAGTCACTTTAACCTCAAAAATTTATTAATTAGTAAATTCCCTTTGTTGGCAAAAACCCAAGTCAAGCAGTTTCGTTTCCTCTATTTTTGGTTCTCCCAAAAAACTTTTTTTTAAAAAAGTAATCCTAAAAACCGTACCAAAAAAGTCATTTGATCAAGATTTTCCTGTCGCTTTTTTTCCAATCAATTTGTTTTGATTTAAAAATCCCCCCATTACAGAACATTTTTCATATTTTGATGCCTTATGAATTTCACCCTCATAACAGCTGATTTGCACTCCCTATCAGATTTTGGGGGGCCTATAAATCAAAACCCAAAATTTAAATTTGTCTTTGGAACCCCCCGAGAAACTGTACCCAAAACCCGGGACTCTGTGTCCGATTTTTCCCAAATTTTATAATATCTTGTCTAAGACAAAAATTTAAATTATCTCGGGACATACATCGCCATTTCCCACCCCCCCCTTTTCCCCCCCTATCATTGGGAATAGTTTATAACCCGTATGTTTTTATTCAGGGGGGCTTTTCTTTTATCTAAAGGTTAAAACCATTTCCTGTTATAAAAAATAATATCTTTTTACCTCACTTGCAAGTAATCTTAACACATCTATTTATTTCATAGACTCCTACTTTTTTGGTACATGTAAAGTAAACCTCAAGGGGGTTTTCACGGTTCCCCCTCCCATCTCTCTTTGTTTGGTTTTTCAATTTATTTGCCTTCACTTCAAATTTATTTGAATTATTTTTTTTTATTAAAACCCTCGGCCGATTTCCCCCCAAGGGAGGGTGGGGCCCAAAAAAAAAAAACTTTCCTCATTCACTCCCGGGGGTGCTTTAAAAACTACAGTTTAAAAAAGGGAAAATTTAAAAACCCCCCCTTCAGAGTGTAAACTGTACTTTTTCCCTCTTTCCGGACTAAATTCCGGCCCCCCCCGTTTCCCAATCCCCTTTATAAATGTTACTTTTTCTCACACTCCAACCGCACGTCAAGTATTAAAAAAACCCTTTTCCCCCATTCACTATTTAAATATGTCATTTCATGCTTCTGGAAGTCCCAAACCCCCCGCACACAAAACCTCCCTTTTCCCACTCCCTCCGCCCTTTCCCAGCCCGATCCAACCCCCGCCTTTCCCCCCACTACAGATTTTTCCCCCCCAAGCCTTTCCCGTTTTTGGGTTTCCCTTCTCTCTCATTCCCCAACCACCTCAACAAACCCCTTTTCCCCGCCCCCTGGATAAAGTTTTTGGGAATCTCACACCTCCTAATTTCTGAACTACGAATTCCTGATTTAATTCACACCACACCCCTGCCCTCAGAAAACGGGCATCTTTCCCCTTCCTCCAGCCTTTTCCTCTTGAACATTTTTTCACCCCTGCTTCACACCCATACAAGAGTGTTGGTACAAAATATACTCTCATATATTCCCCTTTTTTTCTTCCCGGGAAAAGTTTTTTTGACTCCACGACTTCTAAATCCCACTCCCCTTTTCCCCATCAATTTTGGGGATTCAAACCCCATCCTTTATGGATCATCGCGCCGTCCCCTCCCAAATATCTGAATAAAATTCACCCCCTCCAATTTTCCTCCCTCCAATCTGATATCCCGTCCCTTTTATTTACCTAAACTTTTTGTTATCCTCATTAAAACCTTTCTCCCTTTTCCCATTTTTCACTTTTTTTCTTCTTTTAAAATTCCCTACAAATTACCACCCAAAACCTTTTTGCCAAAATTCTCTTCCCGAATCTCCCAAAAGCACCCTGTCCTCAGCAAAGAGCAACTGTGACAACTCCCACTTTTTGTTTGTTCTTTATCTTTTAACTAACCCCCTTTGCCCAAAACCCCCAAAATTCACTTCTCTTACAAAAACCCCATCATAAATATATTAAAAAAAACCCGGTGACACACACACCCTTGTTAAGGCCTACTTTTACGGGGAAATAAGTTGCCTCTCCTAAACCTAACATGAGCCTACTATCCTTGTAAAAGCTCTTCACGCTTTCGTAACCTACCTCCCAAACCAACACCTGCAATATCGCCACTTTTCCCTCCCTACCCCCTGTATATGTCTTTTCAAATCCATAAAGCAAAAAAATCTTTTTAAAACCCTTATCAAATAATGTTCAGCTTAATGTTTCACTGTAAACACTTGGTTTACACCCCCCTATTTTTCCCCTAAAGCCTCTTGTTCATCTGCTATCCTACTCTCTTTCTTACTCAAATTCTTCAATAAAAACTCTACCTACCTTTACCGGGTATACTCAACAGATTTCTTCCCCCTAAAATTTTTTTGGCACTTCTTTTTTTTCCCTTTCCCTTTATACAAAAACTATGCTGCTCCCTGCCAATCCTTGGGTACCTTACCCCTTCCATCTTTTTTAAACCCTTTAGGGCCCAAAGGGTCTCAAGACTTGTTCTCAGGGTCCCCCAAATTCAAAAAAAAAAAAAATTTTTTTGTTCTTATGAAAAGATAGAAAATTTTTTTCCCCATCTAATGACACCAAAATATGAAATTGATGGATAACTTAGGGAAATTATGCTCTAGCGAAGTAGCGGTCTTGAGAGTTTCGCATCGGGGATTTGCCCCTTTGAGCCCCATTTTCGGCCCAAATTCCAAAGTACTAGTCACAAAAAAACATAACATTTGCTAGAAATCCCTTTTTTTTTTTCGAATGATACAAAAAAAATTTTTTTATTTTAACTTTCCCAAACATGTAAATTTACAATTTTCCAAATTTTACACAAAATTTCAAAACAAACCAATTTTTTCCAAAAAAACAAAAACCATCCTCCCTAAAAAATATTTCCTTTTTTAAAACACCCCCCCCTCTACATTTTTTTTTTTTCCCTTTATTTTTCCCTTTCCCCAAAAATTAAAAAAAACCCAACAACTACCCCAAAAATATTAAAAAAATTAAAAATTTTCCCCTTTTTAAAAATTTCCACCAGGACGTGTATTGGACGCCTTAGCAGATTTGTTTCTTTTGAAATTGGTAAAAAAATTTAACATTTCTGTATTTTTAGCTCAATTTTGAGGGACTTTCATTTAAAAACCCTCAAAATCTCTCAATTTCGTAATTTGTCTTCCCTATACAATGAGACCAGGAAAACTAGAAAACAAAAAATACCATACAAAAAAAGTGCAAAGTCGCTGTTTTAATCCAAAAAAATGGTCAAGTTTTTTTTTTTCATTTTCCACTGGTGGGTGCGGATTTTTTTTATACTGCGCACACTGACCACAAGACCCATTCTTTTTATAAAGTGGCCTACCCGCTTTCTCTCACTAATTTGAAGGGGCCCAGAATTTTTGATACAGTACGTCATGGACCCCGGGGCGTAAGCCGTATAGTACAGGGCCAAAACCCGAAAAAAAAAAATTTAAAAAAAGCACCAACCACTCCAAAACTATTCCCTCTTTCCCCTTTTTTAACATTTCTTCTTATCCCCTCAAACCTAGCTGCTTACCCCCCCCTTCATTTTACCCCCTGCCCCCATGAATTCCCCCCCACTCACAACTGGCTCTTTCTCACCCTACAAAGCATTCCTCCTTGCCTTATACACAAAATACAGCTTCCCCCACTTCATCAACATTTAACAATTCCTCAAAAAATTCCCTATCTTCCCCATACTCTAAACCTTTTTTAATAACCTCCTCTCCTATTTTTTTAAATGTCAAACCCCCTGGTCCCTAGGCTTCCTCAACTTTTTAACCAAATCCAAAAATTTTTTTTATTTTCAACAAAATTTGTTGATAACATTCACCCATCTTTCATTTTTTCTCTTTTTCACTGCTTCACCCCCTCTTAACCTACTTTATCTCTCCATATACTCTTCCCCTTGTACACTTCTACTTTGTAAAAAACCTCTCATATCTAACCTTTCCCCTTGCTATTCCTTTACATCACATTCCACCAATCGTTTTTTCTTCTCTTTTGCACCCATTTTTCCTAAAACCACAAATTCTGTGAACACTCTAACCTACATTTTTTAAACCCTACCCTACCTTTTTTTGACCCCATTGCCTATCCCCCCATACCCCATCTATTTTTGCAATAGTTTTTTACTTTTCCCCAACTGCTTCCTATTATTTATACCCTCCCCTCTCTCTTACTTGCTGCTTCTATTTTTTTGTATCCAATCTCCCTTTTATTTCCACTGTAGCACAACTAGAAATGTCGATTTTCTGGGGCCCCCTCTAAAAAACATTACATCCTAAATTCTACTCAACAGTCTTTAATTCCAAACCAGCCCAACAAACTTTGTCATTACGCCTACATTTGTAGGGCTAATGAAGTAGTTTACAACAAACCCCTTTCTAACAAAGCCTCAAAGGGCTTCTTTATCATTTACCCCTGGCACCCCAAATTTACCAAAACACCCCCCTCTAAATTTTTCCTCTTTAGCTTTTTGGCCCCCAACCACAATTACTCCCACTGGTTCAAGGGTTTTCTTTACATTCGCTTAACATCCCCCAAAAATCTCCTCCTCTACACTCCTAAATTTCTCTAGGTGCACACATGTTATTATGCCCCACTTTTCACATCCAATCCTTTTTTTAAACCCACATAATCCTTGAATTTACACATTTATTTTTCCTTCTTTCCTTCCATAACGGGGCCCTTCAACATTTTTGGGCTACCCCTTCCTTAGCTCTAACTCCTCGGTCCCCGACTTAATCCCATTTATTCCCCCCACTAAAAACTCGCCTCCCCCCTTCAGTTTGTTTGCTTGGGGCCAAGACATCCAATTTTTTTTCTTTCATAACACAGCAATCATCTCTTTCTTATCATCCACACTACATCCTGCACTTTAAAAGCATCCAATTTTTATAAATTTTTTCTTCTTTGTTTTTTTAGTAAATGTGTAAAAGGGTTAGGGCTCATTGCTCCTGGAATTTTAGTGCCTCACAGCGGGGTTTAAAGGAGAAAAGATTCTTTTCCATTTCCCCCATGGACAATAGGAGTAAAAAACAAGAACGGAGCTATTACCCTTTTAAACTTTTTTGGGTCGTATAAAAAGTCTTACGAGCTGGTAGGCCCACATGTGAGAGAATGGGTCTGTTGGTCTGTGTACCAAAAAAAAACCTGCAGCACGCAGGCTAAGAAAAAAAAAAACCCCTACCGTATTTTTAATTAAAATCCCGCTTTGTGGTCTATTTTCCACAATATTTAGGGTTGATCTGTTTTCTTGGGTCTCACTTGAAGAACAGAAAACATTTTATAGAAATAGAATTTTTATTTTTTTATATGAAAAGCCCTTTGAAATGGAGCCAAAGTGGGGGAAAAGTTAAATTTTTGCCGATGTTAAAAAGTAAAAAATGATGTTTTTTCCCCAAAAAATTCCCAAAGTTGCCATTTTAATATGCAGTTGAAGGGTTGCCCATATTTATACTTTATTAAAAAATTTTGCGTAGTCTCATAAAAGAAATCTCTATTTTTTTTTTTGAAAAAAATTTTAAAAGGAAAGCAGGAGTAATATAAAAGGGGGCTTGGAGTTGATGATGAAAAAGAAAATTTTAATTTTAGACCCAAGAAGTCTGCATTGTTCATTCTGGACCCTATTTTGAAATTGTAAATTTTTTTTATTTTCGTGAAATTGAAAATTTTCAAATTTTTCCCATGTATGGGTAGTTGGAATGGGTAAAGGGGCAGTTTCTTGTACTAAATTGTAGAAAAAAGGGAGTTCTAAAAAACAGCTATGATTTTGGTCGCGGGGAAAAGGGAAATTAGCCAAAAAATGGGGCTCAAAGTGGGCGAAATTGCCGATTTGTAAATATCGCGGGGTCGCTAACTTTGCAGAGTGAATTCCCATTAGTTTTCCATAAAATTTTCTTTTCTTTTTGGGTTTTCATTTGGGAAAATTTTCTCATCATTTTTAAAAAATTTTTTTTTGGGGGGGGGGGGGGGGTTTTTGCAAACCCCAGGAGATCCCTCAGGATTTGGGGGTTGCAACATCAAGGGGAAAGAAAAACAAGAAAAACCCTAGATGTGTGTGTGGGTTTTTAAAAAATTTATATATATTTTATATATATAAATATATATATTTATATATATATATTTTTTTTTTTTTTTTTTTTTTTTTTCCACCGGCCGTTTCCCCACCAAGGCGGGGTGGCCCGAAAAAGAAAAACTTTACCATCATTCACTCTATCAGCTGCCGAAGGGGCTTTACTTTTTTTAAACTGCAACATTAACACCCCCCCCTTCAGAGTGCAGGCACTGTACTTCCCTCCCCCGGGACTCAAGTCCGGCTGCTTTTTTTCCCCTGAACCCTTCATAAATTTACTTTGCCCACTCCCAACACACGCAAGTATTTAAAAACCCCTTTGTCTCCATTCACTCCTATCAAACCCGCTCACGCATGCCCGCTGAAGCCAAACCCCTCGCAACAAAACCCCCTTTCCCCCCCCTCCAACCCCTTTCCCAGGCCGACCCCTACCCCGCCTTCCCCCCACTAAACTGAACCCTTTAAGTCATTCTGTTTCGCTCCTCTCTCTACATGTCCGAACCACCTCAACAACCCTTTCCCAGCCCTTGGAAAAACAGTTTTGGAATCCCGCACCCCCCTCCTAACTTCCAAACTCGAATTCCTGCATTATATTCCCCACCAACATTTCCCTCAGACATGACATCTCCCCTGCCTCCCGCCTTTTTCCTCGCTGCAAAATTACACCCACGCTTCACACCCCATAGGCGTTGGTAAAACTATCTCCAACTTCCCCTCTTTGCCCCCAAGGACAAAGTTCTTTGCTCCCAGACTCCTAATGCACCACTCACTCTTTTTTCCCTCATCAATTCTATGATTCACCCCATCTTTCTAACCCTCCGCTGACACTCCATCCCAAATATCTGAATCGTTACCTCCCCCCAACTCTCTCCCTCCAATCGATATTCAATCTTTTATCACCCAATCTTTTTTTTTATCCTATAACCTTTTCTTTTGTATTTACCTTTAATTTTCTTCTTTTGCAACCCCTACCAAAATTCATCCACCAATCTCTGCAACTTTTCTTTGAAACTCCCAAGGCACGTGTCACAGCAAGAGCAGCTGGACAAAATCCCACTTTGTGTGTGATTTTTTTTCTTTTTAAATCCACGCCTCTTCCAAGAACCCTCGCATTTTCTTCTCTTACAACCCCATTATAAATATTTAAACAACCACGGGGGACATCACCACCTTGTCTAAGGCCTACTTTTATGGGAAAAAAATTTTCCCCTTTTCCCACTTTCTCTAACTTTGGGCCCCACTATCCTCGAAAAACTCTTCACTGCTTTCAGTAACCCACCCCCCCTACACCATACACTTGCAACACTGCCACATTGCCCCCCTATCCCCCCTGCTTACGCCTTTTCCCAAAACCATAAAACCCCAAAAAACCTCTTTTGCCTTATCTAAATACCGTTCACTTTTATGTTTCCTGTAAACCACCCGGTCCACAACCCCCCTTCCTTTCTAAAGCCCCTTTTTCATTGCTACCTATTCTCCGTCTTCTTTAAATTTTTTCAATTAAACCTACCATAACTTTACCAGGTCACTCAAAAGATTTTTTTCCCCCTATAATTTTTGCACTCCTTTTTTTCCCCCTTTTCCTTTATACAAAGGGGAAAATGCATGCTCTTGCCATCCTAGGGCCTTAACCCCTTCCTACATTTTATTAAATAACGCACCAACCATCCAAAAATATTCCCCACCCGCTTTTAAAAATTTCTATCTTTACCATCAATCCCGGTGCCTTACCCCCTTTCATTTTACCTACTGCCTCACAACTTCCCCACACTCACACTGGCCTTTCCCCACTCCTACAAGTGTTTTTTTCCCCTGCCCTAACAAAATCACCTTCCCCTTTTTATCAAATTTAACAATTCCTCAAAAAATTCCTTTTCCCTCTTCCCAAAACCCCTAACTCTCCCTTAATAAATCTCCCCTCCTATTTTTAACTGACAATCCATTTGTTCTCTAGGCTTTCTAAATTGTTAATCTCACTCCAAAAAATTTTTCTTTTTTTTCCAACAAAATTTTTTATAACATCCACCCACTCTCTCTTTGCTTCTTATATATATATATAATTGTTCTTGCTATCCTATTCTCCCCTTACTCTTAATTCTTTCAATTTTAAAATCTACCATACACTTTTCCGGTACACTCAACAACTTATCCCCCTAAATTTTTTTCATCTTTTTATCCCCTTTTCCTTTTTACAAAGGGAACTTGCATGCTCTCTGCCCAAACCCCCGAGGGTAAGGTACCAGGGATTGGCAGAGAGAAGCAATTTTCCCTTTTTATAAAGGGAAAGGGGATAAAAAGAGTGCAAAAAATTTTAGGGGATAAATCTGTTGAGGTACCCGGTAAATTAATTGGGAAGTATAATTGAAAAATTAAGAGTAAACGGAGAATAGGGTAGCAATGAAAAAGGGGGCTTTTTGGGAAAAGGGAGGGGTTGTGGACCCGGTGTTTACATGAAAATATAAGTGAACGTATTTAAAAAGCTAAAGAGGGCTTTGGGCATTTTTGGATTTGGAAAAGGCGTAGACAGGGGGATAGGGGGCAATGGGCAAAAGTTGCAAGTGTATGGTGTAGGGGGAGGTTACTGAAAGCGTGAAGAGTTTTTCGAGGATAGGAGGTCAAGTTAGAGTATGTAGGAAAGAGGGAAATTTTTCCCCGTAAAAATAGGCCTTAGACAAGGTGTTGATGTCACCGGGTGTTTTTTTTTATTTATAATGGGGGTTTTAAGGAAGAAATGCGAGGTCTGGGAAGACGTGGGTTAAAAGATAAAAAAATCACACACAAAGTGGGAGTTGTACAGTGCTCTTTGCTGAGACACGTGCTTTGGGAGATTCTGAAGAGAAGTTGCAGAGATTGGGGGATGAATTTGGTAGGGTGGCAAAAGAAGAAAATTTAAAAGGTAATACAGAAAGATAAGGTTATGAGGATAACAAAAAAATTGGTATGAAAAAATTGAATATCAGATTGGGGGAGAGAGTATGGAGGGGGTGAAAAGTATTTAGATATTTGGGAGTGGACGGCACGGTGGGGCTATGAAAATGAGGTGAATCATAGAATTTATGAGGGAAAAAGAGTGAGTGGTGCACTGAGCTGTGGGACAAAAACTTTGTCCTTGGAGGGAAAAGGGGAATGTAAATATAGTTTTACCAAAAACTCTTATATGGGGTGAAGCTGGTGATGAAGTTGCAGCGAGGAGAAGGCGGAGGCAGTGGAATGTCATGTCTGGGGCAATGGTGGTGTAAATAATGCAGAAAATTTCGATTTTGGGAAGTTGGAGGGGGTGGGGGATTACCAAAACTTTTGCCGAGGGCTGAGGAGGTGTTGAGGTGGTTGGCATGTAAGAGAATGGAGCGAAACAGAATGACTTCAGAGTGTATCATCTGATGGAAAAAGGCGGGGTGGGGGTCGGCCTGGGAAGGGTTGGAGGGGGGGGGGAAAGGGGTTTTGTGTCGGGGGGCTTGGATTTCCAGCAGGCATGCGGACGTGTTTGAAAGGAGTAAATGGAGACAATGGTTTTTAAACTTGACTGCTGTTGGAGTGTGAGCAAAGTAAATTTATGAAGGGTTTCGGGGAAACCGGCGGGCCCGGGACTTGACCCCTGGGATGGAAGTACAGTGCCTCACTCTGAAGGAGGGGTTTTTAATGTTGCAGTTTTAAAAATGTAGTGTAAAGCACCCTTTGGCAAGCAGGATGGAGTGAAAGATGTGAAAGTTTTTTTTTTTTCGGGCCCCCCTGCTTGGTGGATCGGGCCGGTTGATAAAAAAAAAAAAAAAATATATATATAATATATAATATTTATTTAAAAATATTATTAAAAATTTATATTATATAAATATTTTTTTATAATATTATTATAATGCATGTGCTTTCTGTGTGGGTGACCAAGTGTAAATAAAAGAAAGATAACCGTTATCCAGCGGTTTAACCCCTTTTAGGGTCCAAGGCCCCAAAACGAAGGGGGCCCCAGGTCTAAGAATTTAAAAAAAAAAAAAATTTATTTTTTTTTATGAAATATAGAGAATCTTTTTTTGAAAAGGGAATCAAAAGTATAAATTTGATGGAAAATTTACGAAAATTATGCTCTCCGAATTTTGATGTGGCAGGAATTTCGAACGGCATTTGCCCTTTTGCTCCCATTTTAGGGCCCAAATTTCATTTTTCAGTCAACCAAAATTTTTAGCTATTTACTAGTATTACTCATTCTATCATTGACAAAGAAATCGCCAAGTCAAGTTTCAACTACAAAAAAAAGTGTCGGGAAATTTTTAATTTGGCAATTTAACACAAAGTTCAAAATATTCCAATTTCAAAATAGGGTCCAGAATAAACAATGTAGGTATTCCTGGAACTAAACTAACATTTCTTCTGTTCATTAGTTACATTTTGAGGCTTTACAAATAAATTCCATTTTGATTTTTTATTCACATAATGAATTTTTATTCACACCAAAAAATAGAAGATTTACTGTTATGCAATACTGTAATAATTGTATAAATATCATCACCATATTTGTGAATGCATATTAGACCCACCAGCTGGCGTGTATTAGACGTGTGAGGTCGTTTGTTTACTCTTGAATATCGGCAAAAATTTAACATTTCTGCTACTTTGAGCTCAGTTTCAAGCTATTTCCAGTGCTAAAACCAATTAAAATCATCTCTATTTCTGTAATATGTCTTCCATTCTATCAAATGAGACCAAGAAATCGCAAATAGAACTATAAAAAACATACGAAAAAAACTGCAAAGTCGCTGTTTTAATCGAAAAATCATGATTTCAGTTTTTTTCTCTCATTATACACAGCGTGCTGCAGGATCTGTTTTATGTGTTGCACACATACCACATAGATGTATTCTCTCATATCTAGGCCCAAATGTACCACTCACAGTTTATCAGAGTGAGCTGAGCTCATGACATAGATCTACAGTTTGGACCCTGAACGTAAAGCCGTAGATCTACGGGACGGACCCTCAAAGGGTTAAGAGACAGAAGAGAGACACCAACAATCCTACTATCATGTAAAACAGTTACAGGTTTCTGTTTCACAGCCACCTGGCAGGACAGAAGTACCTCCCTGGGTGGTAGCTGTCTACCAACCTACTACCTAGAATATTGTCTTTTATACATAACCCTGAGGTATCCCAGTAATATCTGCTGTTTTCAACCCTAATACTGCAGCCTGATTCTTTCCCACAAACACCCATACCTCTATAATCTATCAGTTTAAAGTCCTAGACAAGTCATCAATTACCCCCTCCATTGAATTGGCTAATGCAACCACTCCAGCCCCAGAGAGATGAACCCCATCCCTTGCATACATATCATGTTTGCCATAGAATTTATCCCAGTTATCAATGAATGGGATTGCAAGTTCCTTGCAGTACCTGTCTAGCCAGCAATTTATACCAATTGCCCTAGACATCCATTCATTGCCCACTCCCTTTCTAGGCAAGATGCTACATATGACTGGGATCCCTCCCTTAGACCTGACTACAGATATGGCTGACCTGTACTTATCCAGCAGCTCCTCTCTCCTGCCCTTCCCAATGTCATTACCCCTAGCACTAAGACAGATAATGGGCATGTTCCCATTACCTGACATAATATTATCCAACCTGCTGACTATGTCACCAACACCAGCTCCTGGAAGGCACATCCTTTGTCTGACCTTTCTATCTATGTTACAAAAAGCACGGTCCATATATCTTACCTGAGAATCTCCTACAATTAGAATATTCTTACCTTGATTAGCAGGGGAATCAGTGGTACCTTCGACCTCACAAACCACTGAAATACACTCGTCCTGGAGAACAGAGAATTGATTTCCTACCTTCACATATTTTCTATTAACCCTCCTTATCTTCCTTCTTCCTGAACTGTGAACCGATTGCCACTTAAAGTGGCTGCAACTCTCACTGCTGGTGACCATTTCCTCCTTACCAGCTAAATTCATGTCACACTCACTCCCAAACCCATCTATGCAAAGCTTCTGCCTCCTATTTTCCTCCTGAAGAAGTAGAACTTCCTTCTTCAACACCTGAACCTGAGATTCTAAAACACTACAACAAGCCATGGTCATGCTAACTCCCAAGAGCTTAGGCAGGTATGACCACATATGACCACTGGCCTCATGCCATCTGTGGATGGCTAGTTATCAGTGTGGCAGGTGACTGACAGGAATAATAATCACTGTGTGTGCTGAGGAATACGTGACAAATTGCCCATTTTTTGTGTGCAAATTTCAGTACTACAGGAGACAAACCTGTAAGACTTGCCAATATATAATTGGGCTGTCCCTAGTGAGTGTAAATAGGCTGCAACAAAGTAGCCTGATAGGCAGTGAAACATTGAAAACTATGAAATACTGGATGCTGTTTTTATAATAAATTTTTGTATTTACTACTACAAAATACTATACACAAGGTCTCAGCCATTAAAATTGCATTTCATAGAGAAAAATTATCATTAGTTTCTCTAGAGATATTTTGCAGAGAGTTTGAAAGCAAAAAGAACAAAGAGCACTCACTTGCAGACTCGACTGACAAAAGGCATGTCAGAATATTCCAGGTACATAAAGATGTGTAGGATGATGCTATCTGGTAGCACAGTCCAATCAGGCTCAACACGACCCATCACCATTCTGTTTTACTCACGAACCTGCAAGAACACACTTATATTATAAATAGATCAGGGTAAACGTAAAAGATTCGTGCTCATGACTTATTTTTCCAAATAAGTGACAATATTTTGGCAGCAAGGTTAACTGTTTGCAAATCCAACACGTTTTATTTAAGCCTATCAGAATACATATTTTAAAAGTTGCCCATCTGCCAATCACTTCAAAACAACTGTCCACATGCACCTCCTTAGCTTAATGCAATTTATGATTAAAGTATATTATATGTCAAACACATCTATTGAAACCTGTCTATTATGTATTCATCAAGTAGTTACTCATATGCACCTCTTGTCTTTACTATTCTTCTACATCCATAAATTGTACCATTTTATATAAAAATCCCTTTATTCTGACATTCAGTAGACCATCAATTACAACGGTTTGCTTTAAAATGTTTTATCCATTAAACTATTGCCAAATTGTGGTATATTTTCATTTTACACTTTGTAAAATTCAATTTAAAGTGTTCTGCTTCTCAGTAGGAAAAAAATTTCAGTGCTGCCAGCTGGATGAATGACTTACTGACTGACCTGATTTACTGATTTTCTGAATGATTTGACTAATTTACTGAATGACTGACCTAATTTACTGAATGACCTGACTGATTTACTGAATGGCTTACTGACTTGACTGACTGACTCACTTAACCCTTTCAGGGTTTCGGCCATACTAGTACGGCTTACACACCAGGGTTTTTGACGTACTAGTACGCCAAATTCTAGCACCCTCAAATCTAGCGAGAAAAAGCTGGTAGGCCTACATGTGAAAGAATGGGTCTATGTGGTCAGTGTGCACAGTATGAAAAAAAATCCTGCAGCACACAGTGCGTAATGAGAAAAAAAAACTTTGACCATGTTTTTGGATTAAAATGGCGACTTTGCACTGTATTTTCGTATGGTATTTATTGTTGTATTCTAGTTTTGCTGGTCTCATTTTATAGAATGGAAGACATATTACAGAAATTGAGATGATTTTGACTGGTTTTACAATGAAAAGTACCTTGAAATTGAGCTCAAAGTAGCAGAAATATTCAATTTTTTCCAAAGTTCAAAAGTAAACAAATCATGCTATGCATTCAATACACATCAACTGGTGAGTCTAATATTCTTTCACAAGTGCACTGATATTATTTATACCATTTCTACACTAATGCAGTAGTCTGCATAACGGTAAATCTTCTATTTTTTGTAAGAATAAAAATTTGAAGTGGAAAGCAAAAGAATGTAAGAGGGGCATGGGGACGTGACTAATGAACACAGGAAATGTTATTTTAGTGCCAGTAATGTCTTTCTTGTTTATTCTGGACCCTATTCGGAAATTGGTGTCTTTTGAAATTTGTGTGAAATTGGCAAAATTGCTTAATTCTGACCACTGTATTGGATAGTTGAAATCGGTAAATGGGTGGTTTCTTGTACTCACTCGATAGAAAAAATGGAGTTCTAGCGAAACAGTTATGATTTTTGTCGACTAGTACACTGGAATTGGCCAAAAACAGGGCTCAAAGTGGGCAAAATCGCCGATGCGTAAACATCGTCGATACTGCTAACTTTGCGAGGGCATAATTCCGTAAGTTTTCCATCAAATTTCATACTTTTGGTGTCATTATGATCGGGAAAAGATTCTCTATCTTTTCATAAGAAAAAATAATTTTTTTTTTTTTTGAAATTTGGCCAACCCTGAGAACAAGTCTCGGAGAGGGCCTGTCGACCATGAAAGGGTTAATGACTTGACTGATTTACTGAATGATTTACTTGACTGATTGGCCTACTGACTTGACTGATTTACTGACCTGACTGGCTTACTGACTTGACTGGCCAACTTGACTAATTTACTGAATGTTGCATGTAAAGAGTATGTACCATTTATTCGGAGCATGTAAACACACTCATAAAAGGCTACCTCCCAACCAGCGAACCAAGTAGCTAAGGATTTGTTGATTTTGGGGCCTCATCATCAAATCAGCACCTAGGTTCAGCCAATCATATTATGGAACTGGCAATTGTGTAGGTGACGCAGACACAACTCACATTCTCACTCTTGTCATTTTCACCCAGCTGCTGGTTGAACACTGTTGTCCATTCTGTCTCCAGGCTGTGTCTTTGCCTTTGTTAACCATGCTGTACACATACATTTCCAACTGTATATAGTATACATACAGGAAGGCCCCACTTATACGGCGGGTTAGGTTCCAGGCTACCGCCGTAAAGCGGAAATCGCCGTAAAGTGGAACACCCTTTTTTTCCACTTATAAATGCATACAAACACTAGATAACAAGTTTACACTAACATATATTAAGTTAGCAATAGAACCAGGCATCAAAAAACAATAAAAAGGTACAATACACACATAGTGCACTCATTACTTACCTTAAAATATTTATAGTCTTAATCTAGGGTGAGACAAGTAGTATTTATTGTAAGAAATCAAGTGTGGTATGTATTGTAATAGCCTCACCAGGCCACCCCACCCACACATACTATTCTATGATATTTAAGCATCCCAGAGCGATAAAATGTATATACAGTTCACTCATTACTTACCTTAAAATATTTGTAGTCTTAATGTAGGGTCAGGAGTAAGTAAATGAGATAAAACGAATAAATGAGAGAGAGAAAGAATGAGTACATGAGAGGGGGCAGGCGCAGTTATGTAAACAAACCAGGGGAAGGTAAGTTTTGTAAACAAACGAAATGTACACGTCTGGTTTGTGTACAAGTTACATTGTGTACAGGTTGTCTCTACATTGATACGGTAGAATTAATAAAGAAGAACACTCCCATTCTCATGTAACATCATTTTGAGAAGAAATGAAGCTCTGAGTGAAGGCAATGGAAATAAGTCACACTGACTTTTTTGGGTTATCCTAGGTTCTCTACACGTATGTTGTTATGTATGATAATCTATGTAACTGTATTTGTGTATACCTGAATAAACTTACTTACATACATACGAAAGGAATAATTTTCTACAGTTACCCCCAGTAACACATTTACTCTTATGTTAGATTAGAGAAAATGTTATTCTTGCCGTCACTTGTACAAGTTATGTGGCTCCCACATCTTATATTTATGTTTATTTATTCTATTGTGGGGTGTATTTATCATCTTTTTATGTTATGTATCGTGTTTATTATATAATTTTGAAAAAAATATCATGGATGGATTAATGAAAATGTGTATATTACCGTAATATACGACATTTAATGAGACTCGGTATTGTTATTATCACCACTTGTTCAAGTCGTCTGCTACGACATCTCACATTTGTTTATTTATTCTACTGTGGGGTGTATTTATCTTATTTATATGTTATGCATCGTGTTTATTATATAATTTGAAAAAAAATATCATGGATGGATTAATGAAAATGTGTATATTACCGTAATATACGACATTTAATGAGACTCAGTATTGTTATTATCACCACTTGTGCAAGTCGTCTGCTACGACATCTCACATTTGTTTATTTATTCTACTGTGGGGTGTATTTATCTTATTTATATGTTATGCATCGTGTTTATTATATAATTTTGAAAAAAATATCATGGATGGATTAATGAAAATGTGTATATTACCGTAATATACGACATTTAATGAGACTCAGTATTGTTATTATCACCACTTGTGCAAGTCGTCTGCTCACATCTCACATTTGTTTATTTATTCTACTGTGGGGTGTATTTATCTTATTTATATGTTATGCATCGTGTTTATTATATAATTTTGAAAAAAATATCATGGATGGATTAATGAAAATGTGTATATTAACGTAATATACGACATTTAAATGACTCGATGTATGTAAGTTTATTTAGGTACAGGTATACATAAGTATAATTATCAGAGTATATATAAAATATGAAATAACTTTTAAAAACATTTGAAATTTTGGAGTTTCCAGACAAAATGGAGAGACTTAGTGCTTACTGAGCTCATGGAGAATGTAAACAAACAGGGTGGGGCACGGTGACCGTATTAGAAAGTCAGGTGGGGGGAGCCGTATAGTGAGTTTTGGTCATAATTTGAAATGTCCGTATTAGCGGAACGCCGTAAAGCGGAACGCCGTAAAGCGGGGCCCTCCTGTACTTGTAAATATAATCACACTTGAAGGAAAATATAATTCAAACTCATTCAGCTGTGTTTGTTCTCCTCCTTGCTCCCCTTTACACCCAGGATAACAAGCCTTATTGTTCCCTGGTTGTAATATAGGGGCCTGTCTGGGATCTGGAGCTGGACTTAGAGCAGGAGTTGAGCCTAGAGTTGAAACTGAAGCAGGAACATAGTATAGCTTGCTGTCTGGCACTGCATCAGCTTTGCCAACGCTTTACAAAACTTTGTGTGCCAGCCTTGCGTTTTTCTTTCTTATGGTCAGCCTGCTATAGTGTGATCGTTGACAGCTTGCTATTGGCGTTTTAACTGTGCTCACTTCACTATGGTCAATCTTGCTGTTGGGTGAATATTTTGCAGTTTGCTTTGCTATTGCGTATCAGCCTTGTTATTGCATGTGCGTGTTCTGCCTTCGGCTTTGTTACATAAGAACATAAGAAAGAAGGAACACTGCAGTAGGCCTACTGACCAATGTGAAGCAGGTCCACATCCTTCCCTCCCTGGATTAGCCCAATGACCCACCTAATCATGTCACTTCCACTTAAGGAAGGAGCACCGCATCAGACCTAGTAGCACAAGCTAGTCAGGTCCAATTCACACCCACCCACACCCACTCATGTATTTATCTAACCTATTTTTAAAGCTACACGTTTTAGCCTCAATAACAGCACTCGGGAGTTTGTTCCACTCATCCACAACTCTATTACCAAACCAGTGCTTTCCTATATCCTCCCTGAATCTGAATTTTTCCAACTTGAAACCATTGCTGCGAGTCCTGTCTTGGCAGGAAATTTTCAGCACACTATTTAAATCCCCTTTATTCCTGTTTTTCATTTATACACCTCGATCATATCCCCCCTAATTCTACGCCTTTCAAGAGAGTGCAAATTCAGAGCCCTCAGTCTATCCTTATAGGGAAGATTCCTGATACATGGGATCATCTTTGTCATCCTCCTCTGTACGTTTTCCAGTGCATTTATACCCTTTCTGTAGTACAGTGACCAGAACTGTGCAACATAATCCAAACGAGGCCTAACCAAGGAGTTGAAGAACAACCTGAGGACTTCTATTATTTATACTTCTAGATATGAAGCCAAGTATTCTGTTAGCTTTATTGCAAACACTAATGCACTGTTGCCTTGGTTTTAGATTATTGCTTACCAGAACTCCTAAATCCTTTTTGCAATCAGTAGTATTAAGATCTATATTATTTAGTTTATATGTGGCATGGTTATTTTCCTGTCCAACATTTAGAACTTTGCATTTGTCTATGTTAAACTGCATCTTCCAGTCCTCCGACCATTGCATCAGTCTATTCAAATCATCCTGAAGTACTCTATGGTCTTCATTAGAGTGAACTGAATGGCCTATTTTGGTGTCATCAGCAAATTTGCTTATGTCGCTATTCATTACCTCATCTATGTCATTTATGTAAATTGTGAACAACAAAGGGCCCAACACTGACTCCTGCGGAACACCGCTTGTGACATGCCCCCATTCTGATTTTTCCCCATTTATACAAACTCTCTGCTGCCTATTTGTCAGCTATGCCTCTACTCAGGAAAAAGTTTCTCCTCCTATTCCGTGTGCCTTAAGTTTCCTCAATAGCCTCTGGTGTGGAACTCTCGAAAGCCTTACTGAAGTCCATATACACAATATCATATTCATTACCATGGTCTACCTCCTCAAACACCTTAGTGAAAAAAATTAGTAAATTCGTAAGTTAGTAAATTTGTAAAGCCGTGTTGAGATTCATTAATCAATTTGTGCCTATCAAGATGGCTACGAACTGCTTCATCAATTATTAATTCCATAAATTTTCCCACTAAGGAGGTAAGGCTTATTGGTCTATAGTTCAAAGCTAAGGACCTGTCACCTGCCTTGTAAATAGGTATTACATTTGCCATTTTCCACTTATCAGGCACTATGCCAGTTTGTAGTGATATGTTGAAAAGATTAGCCAAAGGTTTGCTAAGTTCTTCTTTGTTACATGTCAGCCTTATCGTGTGAGTATTCTGCAATCATACTGTGCATAGCAGAATGTGTATTGCAAATAGCATGTTACTTTGGGGTATGCCGCCTAGACGAGTCAGACGTCTAGTGTCTGAATACATGTTGGTAAATTTGCCAAAGTTCTCTCTACAACGCTGTTGGCAAATTGCTCATTCCATTAGCATTGATTACGAACGCACTCTCACAGCTGCTCAGCTTCATACTCTTATAAGTATCAAACTTCAAGAAGAGGAGATGGCACATCAAACTCCTCCCTCTACGGGAGCCAGGAATAAAACCCGGATGTTCTTGCAGAAGGAAAATGATACATCACCTGAGCAAAACCATCAGTCTCGTGTGACAGGGTTGTCTGAAGGTGAATCTGTTACGTTGGCACTTGAGTTGACGAAAATCAATCTTGAGGAGACTAGGGAACAGCACTTATATGCTAGGGAAGAATCTGATAGAGAAAAAGAAAGAAGGTAGTTTTCTCAGTTGTAAATGACTTTAGTTTGCAAAAAGCAGTACAGCTGGTTCCCCGTTTCATTGAGGCAGAACCTGAACAATTTTTCGAAACATTCGAAAATCAGGCTTGAGCCTTGAGGTGGCCTGAACAGCACTGAGTGTCTTTGGTGCATACAGCTTTTCTTGGTAAGGCACAGGAATTTACATCAGTGTTAAATGACACTGAGTTTAGTAATTATCAGGTGGTGAAGACTACAGTTCTTGGAGCGTATCAATGTATCCCTGCTAAGTATAGGAAGACATTCAAGTTAGGCAGACAACAGCTTGGTTAATCGTTGGTGGACTTTGTTCGACAGCAGACCAAAGCTATAACCAACTGGTATAAAGCAAGTGGTGTCGCAACCTTCGATGAGCTAATTCAGCTCATCTTAGTGGATAACCTGCTAGAATATGTGGGACCAGAGGTTACAGTTTTTCTGCAGGAGCGTGTCTTAGCCACTGTATTGGAGGCAGCCAGGTTGGCTGATACTTTTGAAACCAACTGCTCCTTTTCCAAGCAGTCCCATCTCTCTTTTCAACAGCCTGGCATGAGCAGAGATCATCAACATTGGAGGATGAAGTGCCAGCAGGAAGGAGAACGTCTATGTCAGCCAACTAAGTCACCTGGTGAGCCACACTACTCAGCGTATGGTCAACCTAGTGAGCGACAAACCACTCAACATCGTGTGTCTCGACAACTGTACCCAGAGCGACACCAGTTATAATGTCAGCAGGGAGCTAAGGTCAAGCCTGTCATTTACTTTTATTGCAATAAATCAGGTCACATTCACCTAAACTGCCCAAATAAACCCCAACCATTAGGAAAAATTTATAATGTCCCTAGTAACATGACCTTGAAAGAAGTAGAGAAAGGGATGACCCCTTATTACTGCAAGAGTTGTATATCCCTTCAGGAAGACTCAAAGAAAACTGAAGTCAGGACCTTTAGGGATACTGGAGCATATTGCTTGCTTATAAGAGAGGGAATACGTCTCCTTACTGAACACCCTTACAATCCTCTGTTCTGTTAGAAGCTTTTGGAGGAGCAATTTTTTCTGTCCCCTTGCATAAAATATTTATAGAGTGCAGATATTATGCTGAATATTTGACTGTAGGTGTATCTGAGGGATTTCCTATGAAAGATGCCAAGTTATTACTGGGTAATAACATTACCACTACTAGTACATGTCCCAAACCAATAATGATTAATTCTTCTCCGATGTTGGCCATAACTCAAGTAAAATCCCAAGGGATATTTGGCAAGAATGCTAACCTATCCTTGGATGACTCTGATCTCGGAATAGGCAATTTGTTTTACAAGGAAAACTGGCCAGAGCCTCGTAAATTTAGTGAACAGACCCAGATCAAGCCTTCCTATTCCAGGGTTGCAGGATTGCCAGATGTCTCTGTTTCCATGCCTGAGGGACTGTCCTTCCGAGTGGAGCAGTGAAAAGACCCTTCGTTGAATTTCGCTTTTCAGGCAGCCATGGGTAAATCCTTTTCAGATCGCCCGGTCATATATAAACTAAAAATGACTATTTAATCTGCACTGAGACTGGTAAGGAGATAGAGGGTAGGCAACAGTCAGAGAGGTTAGTAATTCCAACAAAGTTTAGGCCTCAAATATTAAATATAGCTCACAACACTTCATTAGGAGGTCATCTAGGAATTACTAAAATTAAGGCCAAAATTAAGGCAGGATGTGAGGAATCATATCCACTGTTGCTGAGAATGTCAGCAAGTAGGGAAACCTGGACATTCCATTAAACCTGCACCTCTCCAGCCTATACCTACTGATGGAGAACCTTTTGCAGAATTAATTATAGATTGTGTAGGTCCACTACCTAAGTCCAAGTCTGGGAATCAGTACTTATTTACCATTATGGACAGAGTAACTAGATACCCAGAAGCAATTCCCATGCACAGCATTAATACTAAAGCAATTATTTAAGCTTTAACAAAGTTTATTTCTTGCTTTGGCATTCCTAAATCTATTCAAAATGATCAAGGTACTAACTTCACTGCCAAAGCACTTAGAGAAGCACTGACTAGGCTAGGGATAATCCATAACTTATCCACTGCCTATCATCCTCAGTCCCAAGGTGCCTTGGAAAGATTCCATCAGACATTAAAAACCATGATGAGAACTTTTTGTATGCCTTTTCCTACAGACTGGGATGAATCACTACCTTTGTTGCTGTTTTCAATAAGGGAAACTGTGCAGGAGTCTACCGGGCATAGTCCATTTGAGCAGATCTTTGGGCACAATGTACAAGGTCCTCTTCAGGTGCTCAAGGAAGAATGGATGGGAGAAGACATTAGCTCAACACTCTACAGCCCTTCTTCAAGGTTGCAGGTGGCATGCCAGTTAGCGAAGTCTAACTTAAAGACAGCTCAAAACAAGATGAAACAGAGGTATGACAGAAATTCACAGTTTTGCTCCTTCCATCCAGGAGACAAAGTGTTGGTACAGGAACCTATACCTGGCCACACCTTGAAAGCTAGATTTATGGGACCTAGGCAAATTGTAAGTAAATTATCTGATGTAAATTATGTGGTGTCTCCCCTTGATAAGACCTCAAAAACTAAAACTTACCACATCAATCAAATTAAAGCATTTAATCCACCAGATAAAGTCCCAGTAATGACTCTGTCTTCTACCTCTGAAGATGTCCCTGACTCTTTGCACTCTATTTCTGAAATTAATGTCAAGCTTCCAAATTCTGTCCTCCTCAAGGACCCTAGCCCTTTAATGGTAGGGCTATCAAAGATTCAAGTAACAAGTTTAACTGAGCTTCTACAATCTTGCCCTGATATTTTTTGGACGTGCCAAAAAAAATGTACATTAGGTCATCATGACGTAGATGTGGGAAACTCTAAACCTATTAAACTTTTCCCCTACAGAGCTAATCCTGAAAAACAGAGGCTACTTCAGCAGGAGGTAGAATTTCTGTTAGAGCATGGGTTAGTGGAGGAGTCACCTAATCCATGGGCTTCACCGTGCATCCTTGTTAAAAAAGCTGATGGAGGTTTTCGAATGTGTACAGACTACCATAAGGTGAACGAGGTCACAATTACAGATGCTTACCCTCTTCCTTGTCTGGATGACATAATCGACTTTGTGGGTAAGGCTACTTTTGTGTCCAAGTTAGATCTCCTTAACCCTTTGACTGTTTCGGTATATATGTCTTACGAGCCACCGCGTTTGACATTTATTTATTTATTTATTTATTTATTTATTTCCAATTTGTGCACACATACAGAGGTACAAAAAAAATACAGATAAGAGCAGTATGCCAAAGCCACTTATACTATGCATAGCATTACGGGCTGGCTTAAAATTAACTTAAGATTAACTAAGCAATGATTATTATTATTATTATAATCAAAAAGAAGCGCTAAGCCACAAGGACTATACAGCGCTGCTACTAAGCAATGATGAAATCAGTGATAAAACATTAATGTAAACAGATAACTATAAAGCACAAGTGAGTATTACAAAGACAGGTCATATAGTTGCATTCAGTTAGGTAGTGATTCTGTTAGGTAGTGTATTTAAAAATAATAAAGTTAGATTGGGTTTTAGGTTTAACATTTATGTGATATAATTGTGAGAAACATTCAAGATATACAATTTATAATGTTCAGTCATTCAGCATTTATTTGGTTTTGGGTGAGTAAGTAATCTTTGAGAAGAGACTTGAATTTATAAACAGGTTGTGTTTCTTTTATATTTACAGGTAATGAATTCCAGATTTTAGGGCCTTTTATGTGCATTGAGTTTTTGCATAGTGTGAGATGGACACGAGGAACATCAAAGAGTGATCTGTGCCTTGTGTTATGGTCATGTGTTCTGTTGAGGTTGGCAAGGAGATGTTTGAGGGGAGGGTTAATATCAGAGTTAAGTGTTCTATGTATGTAATAGGTGCAGTAATAAGTATGGATGTTTTGTATGGTGAGTAGGTTTAGTGTATTGAATATTGGTGGAGTGTGCTGCCTGTAGTGAGAATTTGTTATCCTTCTAACTGCAGCCTTTTGTTGGGTAATTAGTGGTCTGAGATGGTTAATTGTTGTTGAGCCCCATGCACAAATTCCATAGGTGAGATAGGGGTAAATAAGAGAGTGATATAGGGCCAGGAGGGCTGACTGTGGAACATAGTACCGTATCTTCGATAGTATGCCTACAGTCTTGGAAATTTTCTTAGAAATTTGATGTATATGTGTATGAAATTTGAGTCTATTATCAAGGTGGATTCCTAAGAACTTTCCCTCTGTTAGTTTTGTTATTTATACAGTGGACCCCCGAGTTTCATTATTAATCCATTCCAGAGAGCCTGCCGAAAGTCGAAATTCATGAAACTCGAAATCATTTTCCCCATAAGAAATAATGGAAATAAAATTAATCCGTTCCAGACACCCAAAAATATTAAAATAAAATTTTATTTTTCAAATTAAATAAAGATTTACATACTGAAAACAATCAGAAATCAAGTACATGCATATAAAAAATAATAATAACAATACACTTACCTTTACTGAAGACTTCTGGGTGGATGGAAGACGGGAGGAGGGGATAGGAGGAAGGTGTACACTATCCGTTATGACTTCAGGTAGCAAGTCCTTTTCTGGGGATACTTCCCTTTTTCTTTTAATGCCACTGGGAACAACTTGAGAGTCCCTGGACCCCTGTCAAACAAAATATCTGTCCAGAGAGGTCGCCGTATGATGGTTTGTTTCTGGTCCTCATCTTGTACATATTATAAGCATTCAGCATGGAAATGTCCAGAAGATGGAAAAAGAGTTTTATGTACCACTTATAACTCTTGCGAACACAATCAGCAAACCCAATCTGCATGTCACATTTGTCCACTGAACGCATATTGAAGGTGTAATCAATCACAGCTGCAGGTTTTAGAATGGGTTCATTGCTCTCTCTATGCTACCTGCCAGTGTCTGCCATTTCATTAGGGTGAACTGATGACAACAGTGTGACATCTCGTTTGTCGTGCCACCGAAATGCCATGACGTCATTGGCAGCAAACGCCTGCACCTCGCCTCTATGAGTGCCAGTGTCAAACCTGGGCATATGTTTCTGATTTGCACGCACTGTGCCTGCCAGTGTCTGCCATTTCATTAGGGTGAACTGATGACAACAGTGTGACATCTCGTTTGTCATGCCACCGAAATGCCATGATGTCATTGGCAGCAAACGCCTGCACCTCGCCTCTATGAGTGCCAGTGTCAAACCTGGGCATATGTTTCTGATTTGCACGCACTGTGCCACACACCTGTCATGTTCACTCGCAAAAAATCACTGAGTGTGGGGCTTGTGTACCACTTATCTGTATAATATATGCCCCTTACCAAGATATGGTTCCATCATTGTTCTAACCACATCACCAGAGATGCCCAATAACTTCCTGGTATTTTGCAATGTATAACTTCCAGTGTACACAATAATATCCAATACAAGATCACTGTAGCAGTCACAAAGCACAAACAACTTTATACCAAAGCGTTTCCTCTTGCTTGGTATGTACTGCTTGAAAGAGAGTCTTCCTTTGAACAGAATCAAAGACTCATCAATTACAAGCTTCCTGAAGGGATAAAAATACATACTGAATTTCTCTTTCAGATACACAAACACATGCCTAATCTTATATAACCTGTTGTTTCTGTCAGGCCTGGTTTTGTCTGAGAAGTGAAGCATACGTAACATTAGCACAAATCGATTCACTGGCATTATATCACTGAAACCTGGGGTTGCAATCAGGCAGTCTGTTGACCAGTATGATTTCACTCTGTGCTTATACACATGTGGCATAAGCATTATTGTGGCAAAGAAAAGATACATCTCAGCCACAGTTGTCTCCTTCCACCGGTGTAGACATGATTTTGGTGAAAGTATTGTGTTTGCCATGGTGTATTCATAGTATGTGTTGCTTTCCATGACAATACTTTCCATCAGGGGTTCATCAAAGAATAACTCGAAACATTCCAGTTCAGTGGCATTGTTCCCAAGTGTACAACATGGCCGTATTCCACTTTGGCTGTCATCAAACTAGTGGGGATTTGGAACGAAACTGACAGCTTCCTGCCAATTCCAGGTGTGGTTTGCTGGTGGGTACTGGACAATGACAGGTGGTTGTGGTTGTTGTGGTTGTGGTTGTGGAGGCTGGTGTAGTGGGTGGGTGGGGGATGGTGGCCTTTGTTGTAGATCAGCTGAGGCAGCGGCGTGGGTGGCAGCATGGGCCACTGCTGGTGCCTCATGCCTGGCACCACCACTACCACCACAATGCACATTTTCCATCCCAATTGCAACAGTATCATCGTCATTTTCACTGTCAGTTCCTGTTGTACAGGCATGGGATGTACTCCTAGATGTACTCCTTCCCCTTGGAATAGCATATGGCACACTACCAGAGTGCATATATCGTCGTATATACTGACGCTTCACTGGGGAATATTGCACTTCACTATCACTACTGGAACTAGTTTGAAGAGCTTGTAGTTCATAATCACTATCATTATCATCACAAATGCTCACATCTGAGTCTGGGATTTGGGAAAATAGGAGTTTCCTCTTTGATTCTGGTACAACTGAATGTGAACAAGACGGCCCAGCACGAGAGGTGGAAGGCTGAGGTTCGTCTGGGTTTTCCCTCACTATTACCGATATTATGGTCATTAGTTTCGGTCAAAACCTCACCAAAACCTTGAAACTCATCTTCACTGGCACTTCCATCTGTATTAGAACTGTCACTGGGGAACAAAAGTGTCCCAATTCGCTGAGGAGTGAGGAACTTCTTACTGCGAGGCATGGTGGACATTATTTACTAAGATGGCGTTCCCACAATGCACCACTGGGTCCCAGATTTTTTTTTTCTACCGCGCACACCCACCACACAGACCCATTCTCTCATATCTAGGCCTACCAGCCTTTTCCCGCGAGATTTGAGGGTGCTAGAATTTATGCATACTAGTACGTCAAAAAACCCTGCGCTTAAGCCGTACTAGTACGTCCGAAACCCCGAAAGGGTTAAATATACATTGCATATAATAAACATTGCATGTTTATATGCTATGTAACATGTTTCTTACATAATTTTGAAGAAAATATCATAGATGGATTAATGAAAATGTCTATATTAACATAAAACAAGACATTTAATGTGGCAAAGAGTGATTATTAAATGTACATCGCATATAATAAACAGTGCATGTTTATATGCTATGTAACATGTTACTTACATAATTTTGAAGAAGATATAATAGATGGATTAATGAAAATGTCTATATTAACGTAAAGTAAGACATTTAATGTACCAGTGATTATTATTAAATATACATCGCATATAAACATTGCATGTTTTCACATACAGTGAACCCCCGCCTTACGAATGCATCGCGTTACGTTAAATTCGCCATACAAAGCATTTGAATGCAAAAATTTTGCCTCGCCTCACGATAAAAAACTCGCCTTATGTGATTCACCCGGGACGTGTCCCATGTGTGGCCTCAGTGCCAGTGTTTACAAGCTGGCCAGTGCAGTCGCATCTACCCATACATTCAGTACATTTCACATTATCCCAGTGTTTTTAGTGCTTGTAACTGCAAAATAAGTCACCATGGACCCCAAGAAAGCTTCTAGTGCCATCCCTGTGGTAAAAAGGACGAGAATTAGTATGGAATTGAAAAAAGAGATTAAGGAAATGTGTGCAAAGTGGGTTGAACTCCAAATCTTTACAGATGAAAATCACCCTGACACAGCTACTGCAAGCCATGTATTTATGTATCTGTAACAGTTACTCTGGAATACCTAATTATATTGAATTTATGGGAACTCAGCTCTAAATGTCATAAGGGCAGATCACTCTTATGGCTGTAAGGCAGCTGAGTCAAGCTTGTTTTTCTCAATATAATAGGTTATACTATAGACACACACACACACAATTTAAATAAGTAGTTTTTGAAGTTGTATTTCTTTTTGTAACAGTAAAATAATGTGTGGTAGAATTGTGGTAACTAGAGAATTGTGCTTGGCAACAGTCTTTTGTTTTTTGGTGGGTGTGGGAGGAGCTTAGCTAGGCCCCTCCCTCTTTCTCTCTCTCTCTTGGTGGACTTCAAGCTGGCAGGATCTCTGGGTCCTATTTTTTGGGGCATTATGTGTGCTCCAGGGGTGAGTTTTATAACTTAAGTTGTGGCCACCATACCCAGGGTGACTAAAGTGTGTCAAAACACTGGTTGGCCCAGAGTTTAGTCAAGAAGAGAGAAGGGCAAATTGTTGAGATGCACCATGTGGACTATCCTAGGAGAGCAGCTATTGGGTGTGCAGGCTTATGTTTTGAATATGATATTGCTGTAATTGTATATTCTGTATACGTATATCTATTTAGGATACAGTTATATTTTTATAGTAGTAGTTTAAATAACCTGTGAAGAGGGCTGGTGAAAGGATATCAGAGACACTGAGGATGATCAGTCACGTTCTCTAGCTGGCGGCAGCGGCAGCAACGGTATCCTACCAGCTCTTCTTTCTCAAAAAAACATCGCTCATCAAAACTTGTGATGGCCTAAGTGAAAGTTCAACTACATGAACCCACGTAGACCACAACATGACCCAAGAATACTAAGAATGTAACCCAAATCTTGACAAAATTAGAAGATCTAAGGAAGACAGCCCTGCTAACCCAAACACTGCCTCCGATGCCAGACAATCACTTAACCCAAGCTCCGAGAAAACAAGCCTTCTCCTCCATTGCTACACAGTATCTACTTCAGTGATACTATGAAAGGATATCGCAGAAGAAACAACACCAGTAATAAAAGAATAACAGCAAGGACCCTAGAACTCAACTTGTCTACCCAGCAGGACGCCAGTGTATCATCAACCCCCCTCACCGCCGCCACCCAAGGAACAACAACAACAACAACAACAAACATGGCTGACTCCCCCTCCAACTCCACTCCTTCAAAGGATTCACCCATGATAACTCAGGTATGATTATTCCTGACAATATCAAGGACTACATCGTTTCTCTAGAAAATGAAATCAAAGATATCAAAGCAACACTCGAGCGACGAGAATCCAAGATAATCAACCTCGAGAATAAGATCCAAAACCTTGAAGAGAAGATTACATCGGGAAGTGTTGACACAGAAAATACTCTAAAAGCAGCTATAGCCAGTCACACTGAGCAAATAACAACAATAAATATGAAGGTTGAAGAAGCAATCAAGGACTGGAATCAGAACATGCACACTCGACTAAATGAATACCTTGATTTCCAAGACGACAAAACTGAACAAGATAAGTTGTCTGATGCAGTTATAATAAACAGTCCACACATTCCTAGTGACATAACACAAGCACAGTGCAAAGAAACTGCTATCAGGATAATACAGAACCACGTACAAGTCATCGTGCAAAACAATGAAATCAAAGAAACACGTTTGTTAGGAAAACCAGGAAGTAAACACAGTATAATGATCAGACTTCATTCATACGATAAAAGAAAGGACCTAATTAAATCAGCAATTACAATGAAAAATGGAGTGTACATAAATGAGTGTCTAACAAAAAAACGTCAAAACCTTCTGTTCAGGCTGAGAAAACTTAAACAGGAAAACAAAATACACCAGTGTTTCACGCGAGATGGGAAAATACTAGTAAGGAAAACATCAACAGGACAACAATATACCATCTCAAATGAACACGATTTCTCTACCTTCCTTAGAAAAGTCTGACATTTCTGTAACAGATTAGATAAGTCCCCTTAATACATATATACGTGTGGTACATATAGTGTACGTTACTATTATATTGTGCATAATTATTTTTATTATTTTTCATCACTAGCTAATGCCAACTACCTCCAATACTCTATACTTCTTTCTTACTGCTATTAATTGCTCATAATTTTAAACTACAAGTCAAATCTTACTCCAAATAATAATATTCATTATTCTTACCTGTCCATTTAATTTTGTTTATCACTACTTGTTTTTTTAGTCACTTTTCATTGTGTATGCAATTAGTGTATATTCCAATTACTTTTTTGCAAGTACCAAAACTATCTTTTGCTAGCTAGTACCAACTACCTCATTTTTTTTACTTTCATTGTGCAATAAACTGCTCAATTTATTTAATATTACAAATCAGATCTTACTCCTAAACCAATATTGTTTCATAGTGACCACCTGTCCATTTAACTTTGTTTACCATTACTTAATTTTAGTCCCTTATATATTTTCTCCTTTATTTTAGCTTTATATAACTATGAAAGATGAGGTGAATCATAGAATTGATGAGGGAAAAAGAGTGAGTGGTGCACTTAGGAGTCTGTGGAGACAAAGAACTTTGTCCTTGGAGGCAAAGAGGGGAATGTATGAGAGTATAGTTTTACCAACGCTCTTATATGGGTGTGAAGCGTGGGTGATGAATGTTGCAGCGAGGAGAAGGCTGGAGGCAGTGGAGATGTCATGTCTGAGGGCAATGTGTGGTGTGAATATAATGCAGAGAATTCGTAGTTTGGAAGTTAGGAGGAGGTGCGGGATTACCAAAACTGTTGTCCAGAGGGCTGAGGAAGGGTTGTTGAGGTGGTTCGGACATGTAGAGAGAATGGAGCGAAACAGAATGACTTCAAGAGTGTATCAGTCTGTAGTGGAAGGAAGGCGGGGTAGGGGTCGGCCTAGGAAAGGTTGGAGGGAGGGGGTAAAGGAGGTTTTGTGTGCGAGGGGTTTGGACTTCCAGGAGGCATGCATGAGCGTGTTTGATAGGAGTGAATGGAGACAAATGGTTTTCAATAATTGACGTGCTGTTGGAGTGTGAGCAAAGTAACATTTATGAAGGGATTCAGGGAAACCGACAGGCCGGACTTGAGTCCTGGAGATGGGAAGTACAGTGCCTGCACTCTGAAGGAGGGGTGTTAATGTTGCAGTTTAAAAACTGTAGTGTAAAGCACCCTTCTGGCAAGACAGTGATGGAGTGAATGATGGTGAAAGTTTTTCTTTTTCGGGCCACCCTGCCTTGGTGGGAATCGGCCAGTGTGATAAAAAAATAAAAAATAACTACCCTAGTTTATATATTCACAATTGTTAAAATAATCAAGGTGCTATTCTCAGGTGCTAAAGTAGAATAAGTTCACAATTTTGCCATTATATTCCAAAGCTCATTATTTGATTACCACTTTATTGTTCACCACAACTTATATTAGTCCCTTTTATATTATTATTTTAAACTATAATTCTAACTTTAAAGAATTACCTTTATAGTACTACCTACTATCATATTCCCAAGCTCCATTATTTGATCATCACTATATTTGTATTAGTCCCTTTTATATTGTCTCCTTTATTTTAGCTAAAAAAAAAAAAAAAAAAAAAAAAAAAAAAAAAAAAAAAAAAAAACTACCTTAGCTCATTATTTTACATTTGTTAAATAATTCAGGTGCTATTTTTTAGCTTAAGACTATTTACTTTGTTTTATACTTAATTCTAACTATAGATTCACTACAAATCTTATGATTACAAGCATTGATCCTGATACCAATCTCTTATTTAATGACTTAAATGAATCAAACAGTTACTGTAATTACTACACTGCAGAACAATCAAAGGCACTTCTCAGTGCCAACAACAACATAACTATCTTTAACTACAATATCAGATCTTCAAGCAAGCATTACGATGACCTCATAGCATTACTAAATTCCTTACATGCCAATATGTCCATCATTACACTAACTGAAACCTGGCTAAAGCCTGATAGTACAGATGTCTATGCCATTCCTGGTTACACAGCCATACACAACTGTAGGCCAGACCAACAAGGGGGTGGCACAGCCATATACTACTCGGACCAACTAGAATGTATCACTAATACTTGCACAAGGGATGAACATGGGGAATATATAATAGCCAAATTCAAATCCAAATACCTACAAAAACCTCTCACATTGATAAACATCTACAGAGTTCCACAGTCAAACATTAGCCAATTTAGTCAAAACCTAGGAAGTATGATAACTGATGCACGCATGAACAAAGATCACTTACTACTCTCAGGTGACTTCAATATAAATCTCCTGCAAGACCAGGACCCACACGTTACTGAATTCACAAACACAATGAGTAACTGTATGTTGCTACCAACAGTAACAAAACCTACAAGAGTTACAGAGACTAGTGTTTCCCTACTTGACCACATCTGGACCAACACCATATCCCCTTTAAAATCAGGCATAATTACAGATAATACCACAGACCACTACCCGACTTTCCTCATAACAACTCTTGGTAAATTACCCCAAGACACTACTAAAGTCACCTTCAGACTTCACAATGAGGCAGCCATTAATAACTTCACAACAGCAGTAGCAAACATTGACTGGCACACTGAGCTAGAAATCTATACAGATATTGACGAATGTATTAATAATTTCTAAAAAAGACCCAATACCTCTATAACAAGCACTGCCCTAAAAAAAACTAAACAGATGACAGCTAAGAGACTGAACAGTCCCTGGCTAACACCCAGCATTCTCAAATCCATAAATACAAAACACCAATATGAAAAACAGTACAGAATGGGTCACATAACCAGAGACCAAACAAAACGTTACTCGTCAATCCTAACCAGCCTGATAAGAAGGGCAAAAAAAATTGTATTATGAGAACAGATTATCCAACTTACGAGGTGATATAAAAAAGACCTGGAAAAACCCTATCAGAAATTCTAGGAACAAAAAAGATATCACGAAATAGCGAAATAAAATTAGCAAAATCAGATGAACCCCAACTCCCACCAACAGAAACAGCAAACAGACTCAATGATTTCTTCTCCACTATAGGACAAAACCTTGCCAATAAAATCCCAAGCTCAGATACCCCACCAAATGACTACCTCACCGGCAACTACCCGAACACACTGTTCCTAGCTCCGACTAACCCATACGAAGTCTCCCTTATTATCAACACACTAAAAAACAAGGCAGGAGATTTAAATACCTTACCACCCTTTATATACAAAAAAGTGTCACAAGTGCTATCACCAATCATTGCAACACTCTTTAACAAATCCATTGAATCCTCCACCTTCCCTACAGTACTCAAAATAGCAAGGGTCACCCCGATCCACAAAGGAGGAGACCAAACAGAGTTGAATAACTATAGGCCAATATCCAACTTACACCCTCTCTCAAAATCTTCGAAAAATTAATTCATAAACGAATCTACTCCTACCTTATCTCCCAAAACATACTCAACCCCTGCCAATTTGGATTCAGGCCTAATAAAAATACTAATGATGCTATTATACACATGCTAGAACATATATACACTGCAACAGAGAAAAAAGAAGTCCCACTGGGGATCTTCATTGACTTACGTAAAGCTTTTGATACAGTTGACCATGACTTGCTCCACGTAAAATTGTCACACTATGGTATAAGAGGGCACTCCCTCAACTACCTCAAGTCATACCTCAGCAACAGAAGCCAATATGTGTATGCAAATGGGGCAAACTCCTCTGCACAACCAATTACAGTTGGTGTCCCACAGGGAAGTGTCCTTGGCCCTCTTCTCTTTCTCCTATACATAAATGACCTACCAAATGCTTCGCAATTACTCAAACCCACACTATTTGCAGATGACACTACATACGTCTTCTCCCACCCGAGCCCAGTCACGCTAGCCAATACTGTAAATACCGAATTACAGAAAATATCTACTGGATGAGAAACTAACAAACTTACACTAAACATTGACAAAACCTACTTCATTCAGTTTGGTAACAGAGCTACAGATGTCCCTCTTAACATAATGATAAACGGATCACCTATCACAAAGCTAACAGAGGGAAAATTCTTAGGAATCCACCTTGATAATAGACTCAAATTTCATACACATATACAACAAATTTCTAAGAAAATTTCCAAGACTGTAGGCATACTATCGAAGATACGGTACTATGCTCCACAGTCAGCCCTCCTGGCCCTATATCACTCTCTTATTTACCCCTATCTCACCTATGGAATTTGTGCATGGGGCTCAACAACAAGTAACCATCTCAGACCACTAATTACCCAACAAAAGGCTGCAGTTAGAATGATAACAAATTCTCACTATAGGCAGCACACTCCACCAATATTCAATACACTAAACCTCCTCACCATACAAAACATCCATACTTACTACTGCACCTATACATACATAGAACACTTAACTCTGATATTAACCCTCCCCTCAAACATCTTGCCAACCTCAACAGAACACATGACCATAACACAAGGCACAGATCACTCTTTGATGTTCCTCGTGTCCACTCACTCTATGTAAAAAACTCAATGCACATAAAAGGCCCTAAAATCTGGAATTCATTACCTGTAAATATAAAGGAAACACTACCTGTTTATAAATTCAAGTCTCTTCTCAAAGATCACTTACTCACCCAAAACCAAATAAATACTGAATAACTGAACCTTATAAATTGTATATCTTAAATGTTTCTCACAATTATATCACATAAATGTTAAACCTAAAACCCAATCTAACTTTATTATTTTTTAAATACACTACCTAACAGAATACTCCATTCTACTGAATGTACAACAATGCATACAACCATATGACCTGTCTTTGTAATACTCACTTGTGCTTTATAGTAACCTGTTTACATTAATGTTTTATCACTGATTTCATCATTGCTTAGTTAATCTTAAGTTAATTTTAAGCCAGCCCGTAATGCTATGCATAGTATAAGTGGCTTTGGCATACTGCTCTTACCTGTATTTGTTGTACCTCTGTATGTGTGCTCAAATTTTTAAATAAATAAATAAATAAATAAATGTAAGTATTACCCTAGACATAAGACCTTTATGTAAAGGCTACCCCCACACTAGAACATATAGTGAGAACCTTACTATCAAAGTAATAAGGGACAACATAACATGGGAGCTTGACCAGGAGAGTTATTTGACTGCAAAAATAACTCAAAACATCTTTGAGCTACATGTACTGGTATGGGATAATAACAGTTGCATGTTTCTGGTAGGAGAAGATTTACCAAGGTGGTGTCAGTGGAAGTGTTGTTTTCATATATTAGTTTACAGGTTGTTTTTCTCCTAAGGTGAGAGGTAGGTTGAGTAACACATTTTTGTTGTGGTTATGGTAAGTGCTATGTACATGGTTTACATTCAATTTGTGTTATTTTATGTGCCTGTGGGAAAACTTTGTCCACTGATACTGTAAGAGGGAAGCAAGTGTTTAAGGATAAAACTATGTCAGAAGTATAGTCTTTAAACTTTTCAGGCTTCAGTGAGGAAGGTAATAATTCATCAGTAAACATGCCTGTTAACAGTGAACATGAGGGATCACCTACTCCAGGTGATATGGAGATGGAGAGAATGAGACTTAAATTAGCTGTGCTAGAAGCTGAAATGAAATTAATGAAAGCTAAGGAGGAAGAACGTCAAAGGTTAGGAGGTTCAGAACAAGAGCCTGAGCAGTACTTCAGCTTAACTAAAGCTGCAAATTTTGTCCCTAAGTTTACAGAGAGTGACCCAGATAGATATTTTTTTTTTTTTTGTGAGAAGACTGCTTTGAAGCTAAGATGGCCCAAACAGAAGTGGGCTACCCTAGTTCACACGCAGCTTGTGGGTAAAGGATTCCAGAGAGTAGAGACTCTGGAAGGGGACAATTTTTCTGACTATGATAAAATTAAGGAAGAAGTATTGCTTGCATACCAAATGATGCCTGAGAAATATAGACAAAAGTTCAGAAATCAAAAATTTCAGGATGGGCAGACCTTAACCGAGTTCGGGAATGAGAGTGACAATGGAAATAAGTCACTCTGTCTGACTATTTTGGGTTATCCTAGGTTCTCTACACATATGCTGCTATGTATGATAATTCTATGTAACTGTATTTGTGTATACCTGAATAAACTTACTTACTTCCTTTTTAAGAAATGGGTTTGTTCTAAAGGAGTTAATAAAGACTATGACAAATTAGTAGATCTGATGGTTCATGAGGAATTGTACAATACAATCCCTGTTGACCTCAGAGAATATCTGGAGGACAAAAACCCAGATAATCTTTCAGAAGCACTGGATCTAGGTGACCGATTCTTGGCTCGCAGGGAATTGGTAAGTAAAAACAGTCATGCTCCTTCTGAAAATTTCCCCACTCGTTCTAAACCTTATTCCAAGTCCTGTGGTCATAAAGGTAAGTGGGACAAGAATTTTCAGGGACAAATGAAGGCTGAGGCACCCTCTAAAATAGAAGGAAAAGGTAAGTCAGCTGGAGCTCAAAGTTTACCTAGACAATCTGATAATGTTTCAAGTCCTCGAGTAAACAATACCAGTCCTACACCAAATGGTAAAAATACCTTTAAGAGCTTTATCTGTTACTACTGTAACATAACTGGACACACACAAAAGTTTTGCTGGTCAAGATGGCGAGATCAGGAAAGGGAGGAACCATCCCAGGGGACCCTAACTGCAGAGATACATTCAGTTGCCTGCATTAGGTCTTCAAGGCAAGGTGAGGAGGAACCTTTGGATCTAGACCCCAGTAGGTCCACCGTTGGTTTGCAAAAGGATGTAGGCAGAGTTGAGAACATACTGTCCTTGAGAGATGGATGTAGCACCTACTCCTTGCTATGTTCTGGAGTGCTGCCAGTGTCTAAGGATACCTATACTGGGGTAGATATATTGTTGAAGGGTATTACGGGTTCAACCATAAGGACACCTGTACAAAAATTATGGGTAGAATCTGCATACCAAGTTGGCTATCTCCCTGTAGGTATTTCAGATGAAATTCCTTTCGAAGGGGTCAACCTCTTATTAGGGAATAATGTTATGGGCCTGTTAGATAGTGAGGAACAACTAGTTTGGGGGAAACCAAGTCCCAAATATTGGGAGGAAAAGGCTAGGAAAACCCTGCCAGACCTTCTTCCTGATGGTTCCACCATGAGAAGTATGGCTCATGATCATGCTACCAATAGTCTTCATGATATTTCTCATGAGGATGGTGAGGGCTTAAGTTTGGTAACTCTGCTTTCTGATGTTGAACTGCAGTCAACTGAAGAAAAGGATGTTCCAGCCAGAGCTAAGCATGATTGGAGAATGGATCAGTTAAATAGTGTGAGAGAGGCTGCACCTACTAGGGTGCAATTAATTTCTGTGCAGGAAAATGTCACTCTTAAGCTGATCCGAGCCTCAGCTGTGGCTGAAGAAGAGATTTTACAATTAAATAAGTGTTTTCATTTCAGGGAGGAAACTTACAAAGAAGTCACCTCTCTTTGCAGTATCGATGGAAGGAGAACAAGGGTTTTGTCACCAGATGGTGATGTCCAAGGTTTTCAGACACTTCTTCTGGTCTCAGCTGTGGGAGATTGTCAGAGGGTATATTGAGACCTATCATGTCTTTCAGTTTATAGGGAAACCTAGTCTAAGTATTAAACCTGTTCCCCTTCAGTCTATTTCAGCACCAGGTGAACCCTTCAGCAAGCTGGTAGTAGATGTACTTGGTCCATTCCCAAGGACAAAACTGGGAAATGATTATTTACTCACAGTTATTTGCTCCACTACCAGGTACCTGGAAGCAGTCCCTCTGCATAAAATAACAGCTCATGTAGTCTTAAGGGCTTTGATGAAGTTCTTTTTTCATGTTGGTTTTCCGCAAGAGGTGCAAAAAGACCAAGGGCCTAACTTTACCTCAAAGTCTTTTAGAAATGCTTTGAAGGAATTAAAAGTAGAGCCTAACTTTTCAATTACCTATCACCCTCCATTTCAAGGGGAAATAGAAAAATTACATCAAACCCTCAAGACAATGATGCAAGCATATGGTATAGACAATACTAACAACTGGGATGAGAGGATCCCTTTCTTTGTATTTGCTGAGTGGGGAAGCACTCTGGAATCTCTTGAGCTATTGGCTTGGGGAGGATGGTGATGCTTCCCCCTCGGAGCTTTTTCTCAGTTTCAGACACTGTTTGGCTCGTATGAGGTGGATGGTACCAGTGAACATGCCCGTCAACCAGACCAGGATGATGATGTGGGACCGTAATGTGAACCATAATGCTCTGGAGGCTGGAGAGGAAGTGCTGATACTGGAGCCAATTCATGTGAAAATCTGTATGGCAAGGTGCTGTGAGCTGAACATGTTGTGGGGGAAGTTCCCAGGGGTTAGATATAAAACCCACACCCCCAAGCAAGAAAAGAATGAGTATAATGTACACAGTAACCGGTCAAAGGGTTTGAAGTTATGTAAAAAATTCAGAGAGACCAATGTTTTAATGGAATGTAAAGGGCTGCAAAACAATAATCTGTATGAAATACCAAAAGTGTATTTAATAAATAAAACATGTGTAAAAGATTTTGGAAAATGCATGCTTGGTTTTAATGAGAAAAATGTTGGAGAGTTGGCTCAGCCACCTTGGAACTTTATAAAAGCTTGGGATGTCAGTAATGGGGAAAAGTTGAAACTCCATGAAGTAATTGTTAAGGAAGCTGAGCCAATTCAACAATTTTTGTGTGGGAAAAATCTGTATGAAAAATGGGATATGGAGGAAGAAGTGAAATTCTTCCAACACCAGTTTGTAGTGCTTAGTGAGAGTCAGTGGGCATTCCCATGCTTCATGGTTCCCAAATTAGATGGCACCCTGGGCATAAACACTGACTACCACAAAGTACATTTAACAACTAAGGTTTACAGGATTAGAAAAATTGATACTTATGCAGTAAGAGATGCAAACATTTTAAATAAACTAAAACATGGGGCAGGAAGATGTTATTTTCATGGCCTGTGTTCCAGTACCATTTTCATGTGTGTAATGCAAATTGTGTTCATTGTGTGCTTAAAATTTGTGTGAGATGGAACGTGATGGTATTTGTGTAAACTTGATGTACCCAACCTGGGTGCAAAGAGGTGTCTTTGGTGTTTGTTTTTGTACTGCGAGAGGTTGCAGAACTGTTACTACCTATGAACAACCGTCTAAGTTTAAATGTCACCATTTTACCACAGGAAAGAAAATTTTCATTTTGGGGCTGGCCATTCAGCACTTGTATGTCTCAGGATCTGTTCATCCTGTTCCTGTGTATGGTGACTAAAATCAGACTCTTAAAATGGGCTTTGTTCCTACAGTTTTTTAATTTGGAAGTTAAATTTATAAAAGGCTCAGAGAATGTGGTTGCTGATGCTCTCTAGATGTTTCATGCAGATGCTTGGTGCATACTTTGTACATAGTGGTTGTCATGTGCTGACCTTGTTGTTTTTGCAGTGGTGAGCTCTCAGCGAGCCTGAGTACTCCCTACCAGCCATCCAACTGTGAAGGAGTCGAGTCGGAGCCAAAAAAGTGATGAGGGTCAGTGTAAATGTAAATGTGAGTTGAGGCAGAGGTTGACAACCTTCGGTAACATGAGACATTCAGGAAGGTACGTGATATGTTGTGTCTTGGTGTGCTCTATATACGAAACAGCCCGACAATTTGCCTTTGTGGTCCCTTGGACCCCTCCATGTTCTATGTCAGCCTCCTCTTTATAAGGTTGGAGGATTTGTGTGGAGTGGAACCTCGGAAGATGGGCTTGAGTGCCTGACCATGTTAAGGATTGTGAGTGTTGACTGGAAGTCTCACTGTTTGGTTCAGCCACCAAGTGAGAGACACCTTGACATGTTTTGGAAGTTTCCTGCCTGGTGTACACCTGACTGCTCTGGGTTTGGCTTTACTCTCGTCTCCTGATCAGGAAAATGACACCCTGGAGTGCCAGTTGCTTGCTGGATTACTGCAGCAGAGGCACAGGCTTGTTGGTGCAGGCTTTCACAGTGGACATTGTGTGCAATTCTTGCATTGTAATGTGTATTATTTTAAAAGCCACTAAAATTGTAAATAGTTACACCCTTGAGTATGTGGGTATGGTTAAAATGCTTTTCTAAAAAACCTCTGCAATCTGTTCCAGTATTGTTCCTCTGAGGGTTTTACATGGTATGGGGTGGAAGTGCATGTGTAATCTGGGAAGGTTCAGTGGAGCCACAAATATTTGTAGATTGCTATGTAGTATGTCACCTTGTTGTAAATAACAGTAAAGTGAAGAGTAGTATGGTGCTGGGAAATATGTAACATTTCTAGTAGTCTTGCTAACCACCTTCAGGCTAAAGCAATATTTTTTTTTTATTACTAGCCGTATCCTGAGGGACACGGCTAGCTTTTGTGAGACTTCGTCTGGAGGTGGGGGTGTTATGGGGCTATAGGACCCAACATGTATTTATGTATCTGTAACAGTTACTCTGGAATACCTAATTATATTGAATTGATGGGGACTTGGCTCTAAATGTCATAAGGGCAGATCACTCTTATGGCTGTAAGGCAGCTGAGTCAAGCCTGTTTTTCTCAATATAATAGGTTATACTATAGACACACACACACAATTTAAATAAGTAGTTTATAAAGTTGTATTTCTTTTTGTAAAAGTAAAATAATGTGTGGTAGAATTGTGGTAACTAGAGAATTGTGTTTGGCAACAGTCTTTTGTCTTTTGGTGGGTGTGGGAGGAGCTTAGCTAGGCTCCTCCCTCTTTCTTTCTCTCTCTCTCTTGGTGGACTTCAAGCTGGCAGGACCTCTGGGTCCTTCTATTTTTTGGGGCAATATGTGTGCTCTAGGGGTGAGTTTTATAACTTAAGTTGTGGCCACCATACCCAGGGTGACTAAAGTGTGTCAAAACACTGGTTAGCCCAGAGTTTAGTCAAGAAGAGAGAAGGGCAAATTGTTGAGATGCACCATGTGGACTATCCTAGGAGAGCAGCTATGGGGTGTGCAGGCTTATGTTTTGAATATGTGAGTGCTGTAATTGTATATTCTGTACATATCTATTAAGAATACAGTTATTTTTTATAGTAGTAGTTCAAATAACCTGTGAAGAGGGCTGGTGAAAGGATATCAGAGACACTGAGGATGATCAGTCATGATGTAAGTTTTACCCTAGACATAAGGCCTTTATGTAAAAGCTACCCCCACACTAGAACATATAGTGAGAACCTTACTATCAAAGTAATAAGGGACAACAACATAACAGCAACCTGTACAATGACAATGTTATGGCCCATTTTAGGAAAGTCTTAAAGGAACAGGAGGTACAGAGCTCTATGGACAGGTTTGTTGTGCGACAGAGGTCCAGTGACTCTCAAGCTAGTCCTAGTGGCATTAAAAGAAGAAGGGAAGTAACCCCAGAAAAGGACTTGCTACCTCAAGTCCTAATGGAAGGGGATTCCCCTTCTAAACAATAACTTCCACACACTCCCCTCCTCCCATCCCATCAATCATCACCAGATCTTCAGTAAAGGTAAGTGTCATGTATTCTATTCTTAGTAGAGTAGTAATTGTGCATGTCTTCTTCAGTTTGTGTGTATTAAAATTAATATTTCATGTGGTAAATTTTTTTTTTTTCAGGAACAGATTAATTTGATCTCCATCATTTCTTATGGGGAAAATTAATTCAGCTAACGATAATTTCAGCTTTCGATGAGCTCTCAGGAACAGATTAATATCATAAGGTGGGGGTCCACTGTACTATGTAATGTGTTTCTTTGGGCCCATGGTTGCTTATTTTGCAGTTGTACTCGATCAATAACCACAAAAAACAATGTATTACAGCAAAATGTTTGGATGAATGAGCAGAAACTTCCTCACTCGCCCAGAGACAAGGCCAAACTGACTTGCAAGTAGCCCCAGCCAGCGGATGGATGCCTCCCAAATGGTCGATAACCGAATTAATGGCCGATAACCGGCACCGAAAAACTGGCCGATAACTGAGTTGGCCGATAACTGAACTGGCTGATACCGGGGGTCCACTGTATATACATATGTACAATCACTGGACACTTTTCTAGAACTGCTGCAGCTTGTGGAATTCTTTGAAATATGGGTGTAAGCACAATGGTGTTTTACACTCCTCACACATAAAACGAGTGTCTGCATTTTTGTGGGCGTTTTGTGGTATGTCTACAGACATAACACCTCTTTTGAGCATTTTTCTTGAGAGCAGTAGCAGGCAGTATGGGGTAGTGATCACCAGGCCTCAGACGAGAGGGCATGTGCTGTTAATTTCGTGGGTGCTGGTCTATTGCAGGTGTTGTTCCTTGGTACTTGAATATTATTTGTCCGATGACTGACAAACAAAATTCACCATATTTGGGTTTGTTGTTGGTCTTCAACTTATACATATTATAAGCATTCAGCATGGAAATGTCCAGAAGATGAAAAAAGAGTTTTACGTACCACTTATAACTCTTGCGAACACAATCAGCAATGTCACATTTGTCCACTAACCGCATATTGAGGTTGTAATCCATCACAGCTGCAGGTTTTACAATGGGTTCATTGGTCTCTCTATTCTGCTTGCCACTGTCTACCATTTCATGTCGGTGAACTGATGTCAATAGTGCTACATCACGTTTGCCATGCCACCAAACTGCCATGATGTCATTGGCAGCAAACACTTGAACATCACCTCTACGAGTGCCAGCGTCAAACTTAGGCATATGCTTACAATTTCCACGCACTGTGCCACACATCTGTCATGTTCACTCGCAAGAAATCACTGAGTAAAAGGCTTGCGCACCAGTTGTGAGTATATAAAATATGCCCCTTACCAAGATATGGTTCCATCATTGTTCTAACCACATCACCATAGATACCCAGTAACTTCCTGGTACCTTGCAATGTTTTACTGCCAGTGTACACAATTATATCCAAAACCAGACCACTTTTGCAATCACACAGTACAAATAACTTTATACCAAAGTGTTTCCTCTTGCTTGGTATGTACTGCTTGAATGAGTCTTCCTTTGAACAAAATCAAAGACTCATCAATAACAAGCTTCCTGAAGGGATAAAAATACATACAGCACTTTTATTTCAAGTACATAAACACATTTCTGATCTTATATAACCTGTCGCTTCTGTCAGGCCTTATTTTGTCTGAAAAGTGTAGCATACGTAACAGTAGCACAAATCTATTCACTGGTATAATGTCACTGAAAGCTGGGGTTGAAATCAGGTGGTCTGTCGACCAGTATGTGTTGACACTGTGCTTATACACATGTGGCATAAGCATTATTGTGGCAAAGAACAGATACATCTCCACCACAGTTGTGTCCTTCCACCTGTGTAGACGTGATCTTGGTGAAAGGATTGTGTTTGCCATGGTGTACTCAAAGTATGTACTGCAGTCCTTGACAATGATGTCCATCAGGGGTTCATCACAGAATAACTGAAAGCATTCCAGTTCAGTAGCATTGTTCCCAAGTGTACATGACAGTCGTATTCCACTTTGTGTTTCATCAAAGTCATGGGGACTGGGAACAAACTCGTCACCTTGCTGCCAATCCCAGATGCGGTCTGCTGGTGGGTTCTGGATATTGAAACATGGTTGTGGTTGTGGATGTTGTGGGAGTGTGGGGATGGGTGAGGCTGGCTGTGGTTGTGCAGAGTCAGCAGCGTCGGTAGTAGCATGGCCCGCTGCTGGTGCCACATGACTCATGCCACCACCACCTGCTGCCTCATTCACATTATTCATACCCATCTTAACAATATCATCATCTTCACTATCAGTTCGTGGTGTAGGGCCACGGGATGTGCTCCGAGATTTACTCCTTCTCCTTGGAACAACATAAGACACACTACCAGACCGCATGCTACGTCGTATATACTGCCACTTCACTGGGGAATATTCACCCTCACTTTAGCAGCTAGAACTGCTTTCAATAGCTTTGAAATCACTATCACTTTCACTGCTCACATCTGAGTTTTGTACATGGGCAAATAGTTTCCTCTTTCGTCCTGGTACAGGTGACTGTGAATGAGCCGGCCCAGCACCAGAGGTGGAAGGTCGTGGGTCATCTGGGTTTTCATCACTAATTACGTTATCCTGGGTACTGTTTTCGGTCACACCCACTTGAAAACCAGGGAATTCATATTCCGGTGGCCTGGTGGCTAAAGCTCCCGCTTCACACTCGGAGGGCACGGGTTCAATTCCCGGTGAGTGGAAACATTTCGACACGTTTCCTAACACCTGTCGTCCTGTTCACCTAGCAGCAAATAGGTACCTGGGTGTTAGTCGACTGGTGTGGGTCGCATCCTGGGGGATAAGATTGAGGACCCAAATGGAAATAAGTTAGACAGTCCTTGATGATGCATTGACTTTCTTGGGTTATCCTGGGTGGCTAACCCTCCGGGGTTAAAAATCCGAACGAAATCTTATCTTATCTTATCCATCACTGTTAGAGCTATTAATTGGAAACAAAAGACCTCCAATCCGCCGAGGAGTGAGATACAGGTACCATCCGACTTACGACTGAGTTTGGTTCCGACAAACCGGTCCTAAGTCGAAATGGACGTAAGTCGAACCTTACTACTGAATATCAACATCACATTTTTTTAATGACTTTATTTTATTGTTTTATTTTGGTATTTCAATTTTTACTTTACTTTTTATGCTTTTAGTGCTGTATTTTATACTGTAAGGTTTAGGATAAACACTGTGTACAACACAAACAGTAGTTTATTTCCCAGAAATTTGGCATAGAAAACACAGTCGTAAGTCGAATGGTCGTATGTCGAGCAGGTCGTAAGTCGGATGGTAAGTGTACTTCTTACCATGAGGCATGGTGAAAATGGACTACCAAGATGGTGTTTGCACAATGCACCACTAAGTCCCAGATTTTTTTCACAGGGTGCACCCCCACCACTCAGACCCATTCTCTCTCATGTAGGCCTACCAGCCTTCTCCCGCTTGATTTGAAGCCGCTAGAATTTATGAGTATAGATACGTCAAACACGGTGGCTTGTAAGACGTATATATATGACCGAAGCAGTCAAGGGGTTAATCTATGATATTTTTTCAAAATTATATAACAAACACGCTACATGACATATAAACATACAAATTAACATATGAGAAGTTTTCCAATTGGCTTGACGGAGTAAACAAAAACCATTCGTGTCCGGCTGGTAAAACAAGAACAAGAACTGGTTTGTTTACAAAACTCAGTGAGCCTTCTACACTCATTCTCTCTTTCGTTTATTCATTTAATCTTGTTTACTCACCTCTCACTTTACATTAAGACTACAGAAATTTTAAGGTAAGTAATGAGTGAGCACTATTATTATATTATATTTTGATATTATTATTATTATTATTATTATTATTATTATTATTATTAACCCTTTGACTGTTGCAAGCCCATTTCTGAAATTGTCACTCTACATTGCAAAATATTTGAAAAAAAAAAAATTATGAAATGATAGAGAATCTTTTCCCACTGCTAATGACACCAAAAGTATGAAATTTTATGGAAAACTTACGTAATTATGCTCTTGCGAAGTTAGCAATCTCGGCAATATATATACATTGGTGATTTCAATGACTTTGAGCCCTATTTTTGGCCAATTCCATTGTTCCAGTCAACCAAACTCATAGCTATTCCTTTAGAACTCCATTTGTTCTATCGATTAAGTACAAGAAACAGCCCATTTACCAATTTCAACTTTCCAATAAAGTGGTCAGAAATTGGCAATTTGGCTAATTTCACACAAATTAAAAAAAATGCCATTTTCAAAACAGGCTCCAGAATAAACAGTGCAAACATTCCTGGCACTAAAATAATATTTTCTCTGTTCATTAGTCATGTCTCCAGGCCCCTCTTATATTACTCATGCTTTCTATTTTTATTTTTTATTCACACAAAAAATATAAGATTTACTGCTATGCAGAATACTGCATTATTGTATAAATGGAATAAATAATATCAGTGCACTCGTGAAAGAATATTGGACTTACCAGTTGACGTGTGTTGGACACATGGCATGATTTGTTTACTCTTGAACATTGGCAAAAATCGAACATTTCCGCTAGTTTGAGCTCAACTTCAAGGTTGGTTTCATAGCAAAACTAATCAAAATCATCTCTATTTCTGTAATATGTTTTCCATTCTATCAAATGAGACCAAGAAAACGAGAATACAACCATAAATACTATATGAAAATACACCTCAAAGTCGGCGTTTTAATCCAAAAAAGATGGTCGGTGTTTTTTTTCTCATTATGCACTGCCTGCTGCAAGATTTTTTTTATACAGCACACACTGACCACACATACCCATTCTCTCACATGTGGGCCTACCAGCTTTCTCTCGCTTGATTTGAAACCACTAGAATTTTTTAGTATATATACATCTGAAACACTGGCTCGTAAGACATATATATGGCCGAAACAGTCAAAGGGTTAATATTAGTACGTACGTATTATTGTAATAATAATAATTGTTATTATTATTAACATTAATATTAATTTAGGGAACTGGAGCACAGATCCAATTCTCTAAGATCAAGAGCCTCTCACCAAGGAACCTCCCATGAGGGGGAATTTCGCATCCTGAAATTTCGTTCGTATCCAGATGTGAAAAATTGACCAAATGACTGTTTGTATCCTTGAAAATTTGCATGGTGGGGCTTTCGTTAGCCAAAGTTCCACTGTACAGTGGAACCTCGGCTTATGAACGCCCCACCATGCGAACTTTTCAGGATACAAACGGTCTTTCGGTTGATTTTTTCCCTGAAATACTCTGCCAGTATAGGAGCTATCGATTACAGAAGCAGTGTATCATGACGAGGTAAAACCATTCCCATTACTTAATTATACTAATTGTAATACTGTTATTTGTTTTGTACTACCTTACTGTTATCAATCTTATTAATGATAAACTTTTTAGTTACCTAACTTTTATACTAATATGCAATAATGAATATTAAAATGTACTGCTCCATAACCTTTGTCAATATAGAATTGTCAGTAAGAATTAGGATCAGTCTGCCCAAAATGCCTAGGCATGCTAGTGGTTTTCTTTGTAATTAATACTCTTGTAATATGTAAACCATACATTGTAAGCTTTGCAAGAAAATAAAAATTTTCATTTTTATTTTCAACAAAGGGAAACACTAGTTACCCTCCAGCAGACAGAAGGGACCCAGCAGAAGGGCAGGTGACAGGGAGGGATGACCCAGCCTGGGGTAGGCAACAGGGAGAGATGACCCAGCCTAGGGTAGGTGACAGGGAGGCATGACTCACCCTGGGACAGGTGATAGGGAGGGATGACTCAGCCTGGGACAGGTGACAGGGAGGGATGGCCCAGCTTGGGGCAGGTGACAGGAAGAAATGAATCAGCCTGGGACACCTGGAGTTTACCTGGAGAGAGTTCCGGGGGTCAACGCCCCCGTGGCCCGGTCTGTGACCAGGCCTCCTGGTGGATCACAGCCTGATCAACAAGGCTGTTACTGCTAGCTGCATGCAATCCAATGTATGAGCCACAGCCCGGCTGGTCAGGTACCGACTTTAGGTACTTGTTCAGTGCCTGCTTGAAGACAGCCAGGGGTCTATTGGTAATCCCCCTTATGTATGCTGGGAGGCAGATGAACAGTCTCAGGATCCTGACACTTATTGTATTGTCTCTTAACGTGCTAGTGACACCCCTGCTTTTCATTGGGGGGATGTTGCATCGTCTACCGAGTCTTTTGCTTTCGTAGCGAGTGATTTTCGTTTGCAAGTTCGGTACTAGTCCCTCTAGGATTTTCCAAGTGTATATAATCATGTATCTCTCCTGCCTGCATTCCAGGGAGTACAGGTTCAGGAACTTCAAGCGCTCCCAGTAGTTGAGGTGTTTTATCTCCGTTATGCGTGCCGTGAAGGTTCTCTGTACATTTTCTAGGTTAGCAATTTCACCTGCCTTGAAAGGTGCTGTTAGTGTGCAGCAATATTCCAGCCTAGATAGAACAAGTGACCTGAAGAGTGTCATCATGGGCTTGGCATCCCTAGTTTTGAAGGTTCTCATTATCCATTCTGTCATTTTTCTAGCAGATGCAATTGATACAATGTTATGGTCCTTGAACATGAGATCCTCCGACATGATCACTCCCAGGTCTTTGACGTTGGTTTTTCGCTCTATTTTGTGGCCATAATTTGTTTTGTACTCTGATGAAGTTTTAATTTCCTCATGTTTACCATATCGGAGTAATTGAAATTTCTCATCGTTGAACTTCATATTGTTTTCTGCAGCCCATTGAAAGATTTGGTTGATGTCCACCTGGAGCCTTGCAGTGTCTGCAATGGAAGACACTGTCATTCAGATTTGGGTGTCATCTGCAAAGGAAGACATGGTGCTGTGGCTGATATCCTTGTCTATATCTGATATGAGGATGAGAAACAAGATGGGAGTGAGTACTGTGCCTTGTGGAACAGAGCTTTTCACCGTAGCCGCCTCAGACTTTACTCTGTTAACTACTACTCTTTGTGTTCTGTTTGTGAGGAAATTATAGATCCATCTACCAACTTTTCCTGTTATTCCTTTAGCACGCATTTTGTGGGCTATTACGCCATGGTCACACTTGTTGAAGGCTTTTGCAAAGTCTGTATATATTACATCTGCATTCTTTTTCTCTTCTAGTGCATCTAGGACCTTGTCGTAGTGATCCAGTAGCTGAGAAAGACAGGAGCGACCTGCTCTAAACCCATGTTGCCCTGGGTTGTGTAATTGATGGGTATCTAGATGGGTGGCAATCTTGCTTCTTAGGACCCTTTCAAAGATTTTTATGATATGGGATGTTAGTGCTATCAGTCTGAAGTTCCTTCCTATTGCTTTACTGCCCCCTTTGTGGAGTGGAGCTATGTCTTTTGTTTTTAGTAACAGTGGGACGACCCCCATGTCCATGCTCCCTCCCCATAGGATGGTAAAAGCTCGTGATAGGTGCTTCTTGCAGTTCTTGATGAACACGGGAGCTCCATGAGTCTGGCCCTGGGGCAGAGTGCATGGGCATGTCATTTATCGCCTGTTCAAAGTCATTTGGCACCAGGATAACATCAGATAGGCTTGCATTAACCAAATTCTGTGGCTCTCTCATAAAAAATTAATTTTGATCTTTGACTCTCAGTCTGGTTAGCGGCTTGCTAAAAAACTGAGTCATATTGGGACTTGAGTAGCTCACTCATTTCCTTGCTGTCATCTGTGTAGGACCCATCTTGTTTAACCCTTTGACTGTTTCAGGCCCCTCTCTGAAACTGTCATTCTATGTCGCTCAATTTTTGAAAAAAAAAAAAGTTATTTTTTCTTATGAAATGATAGAGAATCTTTTCCCGATGGTAATGACACCAAAAGTTCGAAATTTGGTCGAAAACTCGTGGAATTATGCTCCCGCGAAGTTAGCGGTCTCGGCGACATATGCGTATCGGCGATTTCGCCGACTTTGAGCCCTATTTTCAGCCAATTCCATTGTTCCAGTTGACCAAACTCATAGCTATTTCTTTAGAACTCCATTTTATCTATCAGCTGAGTACAAGAAACCTCCCATTTACTAATTTGGACTACCCAATATGGTGGTCAGAAATTGGCAATTTGGCCAATTTCACGCAAAATAAAAAAGATGCCAATTTCAAAATAGGGTCCAGAATAAACATGGTAGACATTCGTGGCACTAAAATAACATATGCTCTGTTCATTAGTCACATCTCTAGGCCCCTCTTATATTATTATTGCTTTCTATTTTGATTTTTTTTGTTCATACAAAAAAATACAAAATTTACTGTTATGCAGACGACTGCATTATTATAAAAATGGTATAAATAATATCAGTGCACTAGTGAAAGAATATTAGACTCCCCAGTTGACGTGTATTGGACGTGTGGTGTGATTTATTTACTCTTGAACATTGGTAAAAATCGAACATTTCCGCTACTTTGAGCTCAGTTTCAAGGTCGTTTTCATCGTAAAAGTAATGAAAATCATCTCTATTTCTGTAATATGTTTTCCATTTTATCACCTAAGACCATGAAAACGCGAATACAACGATAAATACTATACGAAAATACACCTCAAAGTCGGCGTTTTATTCCAAAAAAACGATCAGAGTTTTTTTTTTCTCATTACGCAATGTGTGCTGCAGGATTTTTTTTATGTGGTGCACACTGACCACACAGACCCATTCTCTCACATGTGGGCCTACCAGCTTTCTCCCACTTGATTTGAAGCCGCTAGAATTATTGAGTATATATACGTCAGAAACATTGGCTCGTAAGACGTATTTATACGTCGAAAACAGTCAAAGGGTTAAGGAGGGGCCCAATACTGGATGTTATTCTCGACTTTGATTAGGCAAAAGAAAAGAAATACTTTGGGTTTCTTTCGATTTCATTTATGGCTTTTAGTTCTTCCGCGATTCCTGACTCCTATAAAATTCCTTTAGCTTAAGTTCGATGTTTGTTATTTCTCTGACCAGTGACTCCCTACGCATTTCAGATATATTGGCCTCTTTTAGCAGCTCTGTTATTCTTTTCCGTTGCCTGTAAAGGGAACGCCTGTCTCTTTCTATTTTACATCTACTCTCCCTTTTTCTTAAAGGAATAAGCCTTGAGCATACATCGAGTGCAACCGAGTTAATCTGCTCTAGGCATAAGTTGGGGTCTGTGTTGCTTAGTCTATCTTCCCAGCTTACATCGTTTAGGACTTGGTTTACTTGGTCCCCCTTTATGTTCTTGTTATTGAAGTTGAATTTGGTGAAGGCTCTCTCGTGACTAATCTCATTTTGTCGGTCTGGGGCTCCACGCATACATGTCTGAACCTCGATTATATTGTGATCTGAGTATATTGTTTTTGATATGGTGAGATTTCGTATCAGCTCATCACTGTTAGTGAAGATGAGGTCTAGTGTATTCTCCAGTCTAGTAGGCTCTATTATTTGCTGGTTTAAGTTGAATATTGTGCAGAGATTTAAAAGCTTGTGTGTGTGTGAGTTCTCATCTGAGCTACCTCTTGGTGTTATCACTGCAACAACATTATTTGCTATATTCCTCCATTTTAGGTGCCTCAAGCTGAAATCCCCCAGGAGCAAGATGTTGGGGGCAGGAGCTGGCAGATTTTCCAGACAGTGGTCAATTTTTGACAGCTGTTCCTGGAATCGCTGGGACGTTGCATCCGGAGGCTTGTAGACTACACAATGACTAGGTTTTGGTTCTCATTCTTTACTGCTAAAACTTCCACTACATCATTTGAGGCATTAAGCAGTTCTGTGCAAACAAGTGACTCTGTGATATACAGACCAACCCCCCCCCCCCCTTTTTGCCTGTTCACTCTGTCAGATCTGTATAGGTTGTAACCTGGGATCCATATTTCATTGTCCAGTGATCCTTTATGTGGGCCTCTGCGAACATCGCATTTGCCTCTGCAAGCAGTCCACGGATGAAAGGTATTTTGTTGTTCTTTGCTGGCTTTAGACCCTGTATATTTGCAAAGAAGAATGTCATCGGACTGGTGGTATTGGTGGTACTGGGGGGGACTTTTTTTTCCGGCCCTAGTATCTGTACCTGTTAGTTTAGAGTGGAGGCCATCGACTGTGGTTCCACTCCAGAAATGACTGGATTTGGCGTACGATTTCTGCCATTTCCTGCCAGTTTTTTTTCCGTCCTGGCATTAAAAAACCTCTCCGTCTTGAGTGGCTGTGGCTACCCAGGTTTTCCCATGGCCTGGATGTTTTGTATCTTTTTGTCCCCTTTAGATGGTGTGCCTGGCAATTTAAGTTACAGCACAGTCTTTCCTGTACTGAAGAGGGACACATTTCAGGGTGAAAAAGCCTACAGGAAGTGAGTTTGCATTTTGCTGTTGTCATATGGGCACGGCATTTTCTAGGGTGGTCAAAGTTGCACGTCCCATTTGTTTTTCCAGATTTCCCATGCTTGCAGATACCAAGTACATAATATGTGCACAGGCTTGGTTTCCATTTGCCTTGGGTTTCTGTGACTGTATTCCCTGTTGGTGCATGTTTAAACCTGTCCATTCCTATCCTCACTAGTACTAACAATGGAGCTCTCACCAGTTGTTTCTGGTAATATATCCTCGCTATTGCTAGCGGAGTCCCCTTGTTTGCTATCTCCTGTGGTATTGCTAGTTTGTAATATTGGTTTTATCTTGTCCTTGACTACACTTGTTTCCCCACTACAGCACCTGTCTCCCTCGAGGTCATTTATATGCATTCCCTCATGCATACATTTACTGACTACCTCGACAGCACCTCCATCCTCACCATTACTGTCTCCCAGGACAGCACCTCCAGCTTCACCATTACTGTCTCCCAGGACAGCACCTCCAGCTTCACCATTACTGTCACCCAGAACAGCACCTCCAGCCTTACAGTTTCTGACTGATGACAAGAAGAGATGATTCAGCCTAGGACAGGTGACAGGAAAAGATGAATCAGTCTGGGGCAAGTGACAGGGAGGGATCACTCAGCCTGGGACAAGTGACAGGCAGGGATGACCCAACTTTGGGCAGAAGACAGGGAGAAATGAATCAGCCTGGGACAAGTGATGGAGGTTGACTCAGCCTGGGGCAGGTGACAGAGCTGGGGAAATTACACCAACATATTAACATCAAACAAACCTTAAGTCCTGTAGCACAGGTCACACCACCTCAGTGTCCAGGATCATGTCCAATTCACATGTTAATTACTGTTCACATTACTTTGATGAAAGAGAAGGGAGGTAACACTGTGTGGAAAAAGGATAACACTAATAATAATAATAATAATAATAATAATAATAATAAATAATATAATAATAATTATAATAATAATAATAACTTTATTTACTACAAGTACATGTACATGGTATGTATACCATGTACATGTACTAGCTGACATCAATGACATAGTATAGAAAGCCCCTTGTTATGCAGAGCATTTCAGGCAAATTAGGTCCTTGTCACAGGATGCGACCCACACCAGTCGACTAACTTCTAGGTACCCATTTTACTGATGGGTGAACATAGACAACCAGTGTATAGAAACATGCCCAATGTTTCTACCCGAGAGCTAAAGCTCTCGCTGTGTGAAGCGAGAGCTTTAGCCACCAGGCAACGGGACACCGGTAGGTGAAAAGGCAGGAGGTAACATTGTGTGGAAGGACGAGAGATGTAAGAAAGTCAGTGCATCATCGAGGATTGTCTCTTTCTTATTTCCATTGGGACCCTTCAACCTTGTCCCCCAGGATGAGACCCACACCAGTCGACTAACAAGTAGATATTTACTTACTTGACAGGTGAATGAGGACAGCAGATGCAAGAAAACACGGCCAACGTTTCCAACTGGCCCAGGCTTAAACCACAGACAGTGTGTGAGGCACGTTGCTTACCCGGCCACGGAACACCTAGATCAAGGAAAGGCAGACAGTAACACTGTGTGGGAGAAGAATAACACTAGATGGAAGAGGGATGGGGCAATAGTGTGGAGGAGATGCAGCTAGGTAACACTGTGTGGAGGAGAGCCAGCTAGGTAACACTGTGTGGAGGAGAGCCAGCTAGGTAACACTGTGTGGAGGAGAGGTAACTAGGTAGCACTATGCAGAGGAGAGGCAGCTGGGCAACACTGTTTGGAGGAGAGGTAGCTAGGTAGCACTATGTGGAGGAGAGGCAGCTAGGTAACACTGGATGGAGGAGAGGCAGCTAGGTAACACTGTGTGGAGGAGAGGTAGCTAGGTAACACTATGTGGAGGAGAGGCAGCTAGGTAACACTAGATGGAGGAGAGGCAGCTAGGTAACACTGTGTGGAGGAGAGGCAGCTAGGTAACACTGTGTGGAGAAGTAGCTAGGTAACACTATGTGGAGGAGAGGCAGCTAGGTAACACTGTGTGGAGGAGGGGTAGCTAGGTAGCATATTGGGGAGAGGCAGCTGGGAACACTAGATGGGGAGAGGCGCTAGGTAACACTGTGTGGAGGAGGACGCTAGGTAACACGTGTGGAGGAGAAGTGCAAGGAAACCCCAAAGTGGGGGAGGCAGTAGGTAACACTGAATGGAGGGAGGCCTAGGTAAAGTGGGGGGAGAGGTGTGGGAAACACTATGTGGAGGACAGTAGGTTTAACACTGTGTGGAAGAGAGGAGCTGGAACAATGTGTGGGGGGGGCAGTAGGAAAACTGTGGGGGGAGGGTAGCTAGGTAACGCTATGTGGAGGAGAGGCAGCTAGGAAAAAATGGATGGGGAGAGGCAGCTAGGTAACAGTGTGGAGGAGGGGTGGCTAGGTAAAACTCGTGGGGGAAAAGGCAGCTAGGTAACACTGTGTGGGGAGAGGCGTAGGTAACATGTGTGGAGGAGAGGCAGTAGGTAACACTATGGGGAGGAGAGGTAGTAGGAAACACTGTGTGGAAAAAGGGGTGCTAGGAAAACCTGTGGGGAAGGAGAAGGCTAGGAAACACGTGTTTAGGAGAGGTAGATGGGAAAACTGTGTGGAGGAGGGCAGCTAGGTAACATTGTGTGGAAGAGAGGCAGTGGTAAATTGTGGGGAAAGAGAGGCAGTGGAACGTGGGGGAAAAAGTAGCTAGGTAACACTGTGTTTAGGAGAGGTAGTGGAAACTGTGTGAAGGAGGGATGCTGGTAACACTGGCAGAGGAGGGGAGTAGATAACACTGTGTGGGGAAAGAGAGCTAAGAAATCGTGTGGAGGAGGGGTAGTGGGTAAAAAAAGTGGGAGGAGAGATGTAGGGAAAACAGTGGGGAGAGAGGTGCGGGTAAACTTTGGAGGAGATGGGGCCCCAGGAAACTATGTGGGAAGCACCCTAGGTAAAAAATGTGGAGGAGAGCAGCTAGTAACACTGTGCGGAGGGAGGTAGTAGGAAAACACTGTGGGGAAGGGGTAGTAAATAAACTGTGTGGGAGGTAGCTGGAAACACTGTGGGGAGGAGGGTAGCTAGTAAAATGTGGGGAGGAGAGGTAGTAGGAGCCTGTTTGGGGGCAGGTAAGTAAAACTGGTGGTGGGAGGTGCTAGTAACCTTGGGGGGAGGGTAGCTAGGTAATGTGTGGGGAGAGGTAGAAGAAAACACTGTGTGGATGAGAGGTAGCTAGGTAAAAATGTGTGGAGGAGAGGCAGCTAGTACACTGTGTGGGGAGGGTTGTAGTAACTGTGGGGAGGAGAGGCGAGGAAAACTGTGTGGAGAGGAGGTAGTAGGTAACACTGTGGGGAGGAGAGGCAGCTAAGTAAAATTTGAGGAGGGAGGAGTAAAGTAACACTGTACAGTAAAAGGGGAACCCAAGTGAAAATAATGCGATATTTATTGTGGCAACGTTTCGCTCTCCAGGGTTTTCAAGCTTGTAAAGCTCCTGGGGCGAAACGTTGCCAAAATAAAGTCACATTGTTGCACTTGTGTTTTTACTTTTACATATTGTCGGAAATTTCTCCCAACTTTTTTAAAATAACACTTGTGGGGAGGAGAGGGCTAAAATGGGGGGAGGAGAGGTAGCTGCTAACATGTGGGGGGGAGAGGTGTAAAAATTGTGTGGGGAGGGTAGTAGGAACACTGTGTAGGGAGGGTAGCTGGTAAAAAATGTGTGGAGGAGAGGTAGCAGGTAACACTGGTGGAGGGAGGCAGCCAGGTAAAAAGTGGGGAGAAGAGGAGTAGCTAACATGTGTGGTAGGAGTAAGTAACACTGGTGGGGGAGGTAGCTGGGTAACATGTGTGGAGGGGCGCTAGGTAAACTTGTGTGAAGGGAGGCAGTAGGTAAATGTGTGGGGAGGGGCAGTAAGTAACACGTTGGGGGAGGCAGTAAAAACCTTTTTGGGGGAAAGGTAGTAATTAACACTGTGTGGAGGGAGGGCGCTAAGTAACACTGTGGAGGGGAGGTAGCTAAGTAAAGTGTGGAGGAGGGCAGTAAGTAACAGTGGGTGAGGAGGGGGCAGCTAAGTAACCACTGTGGGGAGGCAGCAAAGAAACACTGTGTGGAGGAGGGGGCGTAAGTAACACTGTGTAGGGGGGTAGTAAGAAACACTTTTGTGGAGGGGGGTGCTAAGTAACACTGTGGGGAGGAGAGGCAGTTAAGTAACACTGGTGGAGGGAGGAAGCAAAGTAACACGTGTGGAGGAGAGGCAGCTAAGAAACACTGTGTGGAGAGGCAGCAAAGTAAATGTGGGGAGGGAGGTAGGTGGTAACACAGTGTGGAAGGCGTAAGTAACACTGTGTGGAGTAGAGGTAGCAAAGTAAACTGTGGGGGGAGGTAGTGGTAAATTTGGGGGGGGGAGGGTAGCTGGGAACATGGAGGAGAGGCAGCTAAGAAACCTGTGAGGGGGGGTTGCTGGTAACACTATGTGGAGGAGGGGTAGTAGGTAACATATGTGGAGAAGAGATAGCTAGGTAACACTGTGTGGAGAGGAGTTAAAAAACACTGTGTGGAGGAGGGTAGCTGGGGAAAACCTGTGTGGGGAGAGGTAGCTAGGTAACACTGTGTGGAGGAGAGGCGTAGGTAATACTGTGGGGAGGAGAGGGTAGTGGGTAGCACTATGTGGAGGGAGGGCAGCTAGGTACATGGATAGGGGAGGCAGCTAGGTAACACTGTTGTGGAGGGGAAGTAGCTAGGAAACCCTTGTGGAGGGAGGCAGCTAGGTAAACTAAATGGGGAGAGGCAGTAGGTAACACTGTGTGGAGGAGAGGTAGTAGGTAACACTATGTGGAGAGCGCAGGTAACATGTGTGGAAGGAGGCGTAGGTAACAATGTGTGGAGGAGAGGCAGCTGGTAAATGTGTGGGGGAGGGTAGTAGGTAACACTATGTGGAGGAGAGGCAGTAGGTAACACTGGTGGGGGAGGGCGCTGGTTTAACAGTGTGGAGAAGAGGTGTAGGTAACACTATGTGGAGGGAGGCGTAGGTAAACTGTGTGGGGAGAGGCAGCTAGGTAACACTGTGTGGAGGAGGGGCAGCTAGGTAAACTGTGGAGGAAAAGGTAGCAAGGTAACACTGTGTGGAGAAGAGGTAGCTAGGTAACCGTGTGGAGGGAAAAGTGCTGGTAACACTATGTGGGGGAAAAGGCAGCAAGGAAACCAATATGGAGGGCAAGCTAGGTAACATTGTGTGGAAGAGAGGCGCAGGTAACACTGTGGGGAGAAGTGTATGTAACATGTGTTTAGGAGAGGTGATAGGAAAAACTGTGTGGAGGGGGATGCTAGGTAACACTGGCAGGGGAGGCAGCTGAAAACCGTGTGGAGGAAAGAAGCAAGAATAGTGGGGAGGGGGTGTAGGTAAAAATGTGTGGAGGAGAGGTAGCAGGTAACAGTGTGGAGGAGAGGTAGTAGTAACAATGTGGAGGGGGGGGCTAGGTAACACTATGGGAAAAGCAGCTAGGTAACACACTGTGGAGGGAGGCAGCTAGGTAACATGTTTTGGGGGAGAGGTGCTAAATAACACTGTGTGGGAGGTGTGGGTAACATGTGTGGGGAGGGACTAGAAACATTTTGTGGGGAGGGAGGTAGCTAGGTAGCACGTGTGGAGGAGAGGCAGCAAAGTAACATGTGGGTGGAGGGGTTGCGAGCAAACTGGGGGGAGGAGGGTAGTAGGTAACTGGGGGAAGGGGTAGCTAAGAAAAACACTGTGTGGAGGAGGGGTTTGCTAGGAAACAAGTTGGGGGAGGGCAGTAAGTAACACTGGGGAAAGGGAGGTACTAGCAAACCCTGTGGGGGGGGAGAGGCAGCTAGGTAACACTGTGGGGGAAAGAGGTGTTAGGTAACCTGTGTGGAGGGGGCAGCTAATAACATTTGTGGGAGGAGGGGCTAATAAAATGCAAAGTAAAAGGACAAAAGTGCAACTAATGTGAATTTTTTTTTGGCAACGTTTCGTCTCAGGAGTTTTACAAGCTTGATAAAGCTCCGGAGAGCGAAACGTTCCCCAAAATAAATGTACATTGTGACTTGTTCCTTTTATTTTACTTTGTCGGCAATTTTACCAACTTTATTACAAGTAAACTGTGTGGAGGAGGGAGGCAGCAAACAATGTGGGGGGGAGGTAGTAGGTAACATTGTGTGGAGGAGGGGTAGCTAGGAAACACGGGTGTAGAGGAGAGGTAGCTAGGTAACAATGGGGGGAGAGGTAGCCGGGTAACCTGTGTAAAGGAGGGGCAGCAGAAAAAATGGTGGAGGGAGGCAGTAGCTACCACGTGTGGAGGGGCAGTAAGTAACCGTGTGGAGGAGAGGTAGCTAGGTAACATGTGTGGAGGGAGTGGGTTTAAATTGGGTGGAGGAGAGGCGTAGGTAAACTGTGTGGAGGGAGGGAGCTAAAAAACCTGTGTGGGGGAGGAGCTAAGAAACACTGTTTGGAGGAAAGGTGCAATTAACTGTGGGAGGAGAGGCACAAAGGAACAGTGTGGGGGGAGAGGCAGAAAGAAAGGGGGTAGAGGAGAGGGCAAAGTAACACTGTGGAGGAGAGGCAGCAAAGAAACAAGTGTGGGGAGAGGCGTTAAGAAACACGTGTGGAGGAGGGGTAGCTAATTTAACATTGTGTGGAGGGAGGAGCTAAGTAACACGTGTGGAGGAGGAAGCTAAGTAACACGTGGTAGGGGGGGTAGTAAGTAACAGTGGGGAGGGGTAGCTAAGTAACACGTGGGGAAGGGTCGTTAATAACACCGTGGGGGAGGTAGCTAAGTAAAATTGTGGAGGAGGGCGTTAAGAAACACTGTGGAGGGAGGCAGTAAGCACTGTGGGGGGGAGAGGCAGCTAAGTAAACAGTTGGAGGGAGGTAGGGGGTTTAAACAGTGTGGAGAGGAAAGCTAAGTAACCTGTGTGGAGGAGAGGGTAGCTAAGAAACACTGTGTGGGGAGAGGTAGTAGGAAAAATGTGGGGAGGAGAGGTAGCTGGTAACAGGAGGAGGGCGATAAGAACATTGTGGAGAGGCAGTGGGAAAAACCTGTGTGGGGGAGGTAGCTAGGTAACACTATGGGAGAAGAGAGTAGGTAACACTGTGTGGGAGGCAGTAAGTAACATGGTGAAGGAGGGGTAGATAGGTAAACTGTGTGGAGAGGTATAGGTACACTGGAGGAGAGGGTAAAAAAACCTGTGTGGGAGGCAGATGGTAACACTGTGTGGAGGAGAGGTAGCTGGAAACACATGTGGAGAAGGGGTAGTGGGTAAACTTGTGGAGGGCAGAAGTAAACTGTGTGGAGGAAAAGGTAGCTAGGAAAACAATGTGGGAAGAGGTAGCTAGGAAACATGTGGGAGAGGCAGAAAAGTAAACCTGTGTGGAGGGAGGTAGAAAGGTAACCGGTGGGGAGAGGGCTAAGTAACACTGTGTGGAGGGAGGGCTAGGTAACACTGTGTGGAGGAGAGGCAGTAGGTAACCTGTGTGGAGGAGAGGTAGATAGGTAACCTGTGTGGAGGAGAGGAAGTTTTAAGAAACACTGTGGAGGAGGGTAGCTAGGTAACATGTGTGGAGAGGTAGCTAAGTAATTGTGTGGAGGAGAGGTGCTAGTAACATTTGGAGGGAGGTGCAAAGGTAAATGTGTGGAAGGAGCTAAGTAACACTGTGTGGAGGATAGGTAGCAAGGTAAATGTATGGAGGACAGGCGCTAAGTAACATGTGGGGAGGAAGGGGTAGCAAAGTAAACTTGTGGGGGGAGACGTAAGTAACACTGTGTGGAGGAGAGGTAGCTAGGTAACACTGGTGGGGGAGAGGTGTAGGTAACACTGTGTGGAGGGAGGCGCTAGGTAACCTGTGTGGAGGAGAGGCGTAGGTAACACTATGTGGAGGAGGGGTAGCTAGGTAACACTGTGGGGAAGGGGTAGCTAGGTAAACTGTGGGAGGAGAAGTAGTAGTAACACTGTGTTTAGGAGGGTAGAAGTTTAACACTGTGTGGGGGAGGCAATAGGTAACACTAGTGGAGGAAAGGCAGAAGGTAACATTATAGAGGGGGCAGTTAGGTAACTTGTGTGGAAAGAGGCGTAGGAAACACTGTGTGGAGAAGTAGCTAGGAAACACTGTGTTTGGGAGGTAGAAGGTAAATGTTGGAGGGAGGATGTAGTAACACTGTGTGGGGAGAGGCGCTGAAAAACACTGGGTGGGGGAAGGAGTAATAATACTGTGTGGAGGGAGGTAGTAGGTAACAATGTGTGGTGGAGGGGTAGCTGGGTAACAGTTTTGGGAGGAGAGGTAGCTAGGTAACTTTTGGGGGGGAGGGTGGCTAGGTAACACTTTGTGGAAAAGCAGTAGGTAACACAGTGGAGGAGAGGGACTGGTAAACTGTTGGAGGAGAGGTAGCTGGGTAACACTGTGTGAGAAGAGGTGCTAATAACCTGTTGGAGAGGAGTGGGTAACCTGGTGGAGGAGAGGTATAGCAAAAAATGGGGGAGGAGAGGTGTGGGAACTGTGTGGAGGAGAGGTAGCTAATAACACTGTGTGGAGGAGGGTAGCTAGGTAACAATAAATGGAGGAGGGCAGCTAAGTAACACTGTTGGGGGGAGAGGTAGCTGCTAACAGTGGGGAGGGAGGCAGAGGTAACCTGGTGGGGGAGAGGCAGAAAGTAAACCTGTGGGGGGAGGGGGCAGTAAGTAAAAACTGTTTTGGTGGAGAGGTAGTAGTAACACTGGGGGACGAGAGGTCTAGGGAATTGTGGGAGGGGGGTAGTAAAGAACCCTGTGTGGAGGAGGGTAGTAGGTAACAAGTGGGGGAGAGGCGTAAGTAACACTGTGTGGAGGAGGGGTGCTAGCTAACACCGTGGGGGGAGGGGGCAGTGGAAAAAACCCTGTGTGGGGGAGAGGCAGCTATTAACACTGTGAGGGGGAGGGCAGCTAAGTAACACTGAAAAAGAAAAAGGGCACAAGGAAAACTAATGTGCATTATTGTGGCAACGTTTCGCTCCCCAGGGCATTTCATGCTTGATAAAGCTCCTGGAGAGCGAAACGTTCCCACAAAAATTTCACATTAGTTGCCTTGTGTCCTTTATTTACATATTGGGGTAATTCTCCCAAAACTTTATTACAAGTAACATGTGGGAGGAGGAGAGGCGTAAAAATTGTGGGGAGGAGGGGTGCTGCAAACAATGTGGAGAGAGGTGAAGCAAACTTGGGGGGAGGAGAGGTGTAGCTACTTTTTGTGGGGGGGGTAGTAGGAAAACACGTGTAGAGGAGGGGGTAGCTAGGAAACAATGGTGGAGGAGAGGTACCCGGGTAACACTGTGGGGGAGAGGCACCCAGGTAAACTGTGGGAGGAGAGCAGAAAAGAACCTGTGGGAGAGGCGTAAGAAACCCACTGTGGGAGGGGGTGTAGGATACTGTGTGGAGAGGCAGTGGTAACATTGTGTGGAGGAGAGGCGGGGCTAGGAACACTTTGTGGGGGAGAGGCAGTAAGAAACATGTGTGGAGGGGGGCAGCTAAATAACACTGTTTGGAAAAAAGGTAGCTAATTAACATGTGTGGAGGAGGGCAGAAAGAAACTGTGTGGAGAGGTGCTAAAAAAAGGTGGAGGAGAGGAGTAAGTAACACTGGGTAGAGGGAGGAAGAAAGTAACCGGGGAGGAGTGGCCCAAAGTGATGGTCCATCAAACCAACAGATAAGATACTAATCCCGGAAAAAAAAATCCCCCCCCAGTACCAACAATCCCCAGCCCGTAACATTCTTCTTTGAAATATACGGGGTTTAAAACCCAGAAAACAAAAAACAAAATACCTTTCATCCGTGGACTGTTGGCGAGGAAAAGGGCAATTTTGGGCTTTCACTGGACCCATAAAGGATCACTTGGACAATGAAATTGGATTCCAGGTTACAACCTATACAGTGTGACGAGTGAACAGGCAAAAGGGGGGGGTTGGCTGACATTGCAGAGTCATTGTTTGCACGAAATGCTTAATGCCTAAATGCGTAGTGGGAATTTTTTCAGTAAGGGCGGAAAAAAACCCGTCATTGTGGTAGTTACAGCCTCCAGTGCAAATCCCCGCAATTCAGGAAAAGCTGTTAAAAAATTGACCCTGTTGGAAAAACTTCCCGCCGCCCCAAATTTGCTCCTGGGGGATTTCAACTTAAGGCCCCTAAAATGGAGGGGTATGCAAATAATATTGTTGAGAAATAACACCAGGAGGCGCTTGATGAAAATCCATCACACGAGCTTTTAAAAACTTGCACAAATTCAATTTAAACCAGCAAATATAGGCCCACTAGAGGGGGAATACACTAGCCCCCATATTCACTAACAATGTGATCTGAAAGAAAATGTACCATATCAAAAAAAATATACTAGACACAACATAATTTTGGTTCAGCATATAGCGAGGAGCCCCCGACGACAAATGAGACTGTCCGAGGGAGCATTCACCAAAATTTAACTTCAATAAAAAAAAACATAAAATGGGGCCCAAGTAAAACCCGTCCCAACGATTAAGCTGGGAAGATATATAAGAACACGACCCAAAATTTTGCCTAGAAAAAGATTAAAATCGGGGGCATCGATGTATGACAAGGCTTATTCCCCCTAAGAAAAAGGGGGGTAGTGTAAAAAAGAAAGAGACAGGCGCTCCCTTTTCAGGGACGGGGGAAAAAAAAAAAGAGCGGCTAAAAGAGGTCAATATATCTGAAATGCGCAGGGAGACATGGTAGGAAATAGCAAGCATCGAAATTAAGCTAAAAGAATCCTTTAGGAGTCAGGAATGCGGGAAGAACTTAAAAACCTTAAAAAGAAATCGAAAGAAACCCAAAATATTTTTTTTCCCATGCCAAAAACAAAACGAGAACAACGCCCCGTATTTGGGCCCCCTTAAAAAGATGGGTCTACACGATGACAGCAAGGAAGGTGAGCTACTCAAGTCCAATTGACTCAGTTTTTTGCAAGCCGCTAACCGTGAGAGTCGAAGATCAAAATGAATTTTTTTTGAGAGAGCCCCAAAAATTTTATTAACACAAGCTTCGATGTTATCCTGGCCCAAAAGACTTGAACGGCGAAAATGACATGCCCATGCACTCTGCCCCAGGGCAGATCAGGAATTGTGTTCTCAAGACTGCAAAAAGCCCCTATCAGAGCCTTTTCCATCCCATGGAGGGGAGATGGACACGGGGGGTCCTCAGTTTCTAAAAACAAAGACATAGCCCCCCTCCCCAAAGGGGGCGTAAAGCAACGCAAAGAACTAAGACCAATAGCACTAACATCCAATATCAAAAATCTTTTAAAGGGTCCCAAGAAGCAAAATCCCACCCCCCTTTGAAACCCATCATTTAAACCCCGGGCAACAGGGTTTAGAAAGGGCGTCCCGTCTGTCTCAACTATGGATCACTACGCAAGGTCTAAATGCACAGAAGACAAAAAAATGCAGTGTAAAATTACAGACTTTGAAAAGCCTTCGACAAGTGTGACCATGGCGTAATAGCGCACAAAATGCGCGCTAAAGGAATAACAGGAAAAGTCGGTCGATGGATCTATAATTTCCTCACTAACAGAACACAGAGAGTAGTCGTCAACAGAGTAAAGTCCGAGGCAGCTACGGTGAAAAGCTCTGTTCCACAAGGCACAGTACTAGCTCCCATCTTGTTCCTCATCCTCATATCCGACATAGACAAGGATGTCAGCCACAGCACCGTGTCTTCCTTTGCAGATGACACCCGAATCTGCATGACAGTGTCTTCCATTGCAGACACTGCAAGGCTCCAGGCGGACATCAACCAAATCTTTCAGTGGGCTGCAGAAAACAATATGAAGTTCAACGATGAGAAATTTCAATTACTCAGATATGGTAAACATGAGGAAATTAAATCTTCATCAGAGTACAAAACAAATTCTGGCCACAAAATAGAGCGAAACACCAACGTCAAAGACCTGGGAGTGATTATGTCGGAGGATCTCACCTTCAAGGACCATAACATTGTATCAATCGCATCTGCTAGAAAAATGACAGGATGGATAATGAGAACCTTCAAACTAGGGAGGCCAAGCCCATGATGACACTCTTCAGGTCACTTGTTCTATCTAGGCTGGAATATTTTCTGCACTCTAACAGCACCTTTCAAGGCAGGTGAAATTGCCGACCTAGAAAATGTACAGGGAACTTTCACGGCGCGCATAACGGAGATAAAACACCTCAATTAATGGGAGCGCTTGAGGTTTCTAAACCTGTATTCCCTGGAACGCAGGAGGGAGAGATACATGATTATATACACCTGGAAAATCCTAGAGGGACTAGTACCGAACTTGCACACGAAAATCACTCACTACGAAAGCAAAAAACTTGGCAGACGATGCACCATCCCCCCAATGAAAAGCAGGGGTGTCACTAGCACGTTAAGAGACCATACAATAAGTGTCAGGGGCCCGAGACTGTTCAACTGCCTCCCAGCACACATAAGGGGGATTACCAACAGACCCCTGGCAGTCTTCAAGCTGGCACTGGACAAGCACCTAAAGTCAGTTCCTGATCAGCCGGGCTGTGGCTCGTACGTTGGTTTGCGTGCAGCCAGCAGCAACAGCCTGGTTGATCAGGCGCTGATCCACCAGGAGGCCTGGTCACAGACCGGGCCGCGGGGGCATTGACCCCCGAAACTCTCTCCAGGTAAACTCCAGAGGCAGCTAAGTAACACTGTGTGGAGGAGAGGCAGCTAAGTAACACTGTGTGGAGAAGAGGTAGCTAAGCAACATTGTGTGGAGGAGAGGAAGCTAAGTAACACTGTGTGGAGGAGAGACAGCTAAGTAACACTGTGTAGGAGGGGTAGCTAAGTAACACTGTGTAGAGAGGTAGCTAAGTAACTGTGTGGAAGAAGTCAGCTAAGTAACAACTGTGGAGGAGAAGGAACACCTAACAGTAACACTGTGATACGGAGAGCCAGCTCAAGTAACCAATGTGTCGGAAGCGGAGAGGCAGCTAAGTAAACACGTTGTGGAGAGAGGTACTAGGTAAACGACTGTTGGAGGAGAGGTAGCCTAGGTAACACTGTGTTGGAGGAGAGGTACTAGGTAACACTGTGGTGCGAGGAGAGGTAGCTAGTAACACTGGAGGAAGGCAGCTAAGAAAACACTGTGTGGAGAGGCATCCTAGTAACCCACTTGTGTGGAGGAGAGGTAGGTAGGTAACCACAGTGTGGAGAGGAGCCAACAGTAACAACTGAGTCGGAGGATAAGAGGTAGCTAAGTAAGCACTATTTGGAGAAGAGGTACCTAGGTAACACTGTGCTGGAGAGCAGCTAAAATAAACACAGTGTGAGAGAGGTACTAGGTAACACTTGAGAGAGGTACTAGGTAACACTGGAGGATAGCAGCTAAGAAACACTGTGTGGAGAGGCACTAGGTTAAAACCACAGTGTAGGAGGAGAGGTAGCTAGGAAACACTATGTGGGAGAAGAGGTACAAGCTAGTAACACTGTGGTGAGACAAGCCTAAGTAATACTGTGTGAGGAAGGAGCTAAGGTTAACACTATGTGGAGAAGAGGTAAGCTAGGTAAACACTGCATGTTGGAGAAGCAGCAAAGTAAACAACTGTGTGGAGGCTGAAGGTAGCAAGTTAACACAATGGTGGTTTGAGGAGAGGGCCAGCCTAAGTTCTAACATTGTGTGGAGAGGCAGCTAGTAAACACTGTGTGGAGGAGAGGCAGCTAGGTAACACTGTTTGGAGGCGAGGTACTAGGGTAAGCGCGCTGTGGGAGAGAGGAAGGCTCTATGTCAACACACATGCGTGCGTGAGAAGGAGAGGAAGCTAGTAACACTAGCAGAGTGGAGGGGCAGCTAAGTAACACTGTGGTGGAGGAGAGGTAGCTACGTAACACTGTGGACGAGAGGTTAGCTAGGTAATCACTGTGTGGAGAGGTAGCTAAATAAATTACTGAGTGGAGAGAAGGTTAGCTAAGTAACACTGTTGGAGAGTAGCTAAGTAACACTGTGGAGAGAGGCAGCTAAGTAACCACTGGTGTGGAGAGTAGCTACAGTAACACTGAGTGTGGAAGGAGAGGTCCTAGGTTAACTCTGTGTGGACGGAGAGAGTAGCTAGTACCAATGTGTGGAGGACATAGGTAGCTAGGTAACACTGTGTGGAGGAGAGGTAGCTAGGTAAACCACTGTGTTGAGGACGAGGAAGCTAAGTAAAACACTGTGTGGAGGAGAGTGTAACCCTAGGTAACACTGTGTTGGGGAGGGGTAGCTAGGTAACACTGTTGGAGGAGTGGTAGCTAGGTAACATTGTGAGGAAGAGAGGAAGCACGAAACACTGTGTGGAGAGGTAGCTAGGTAACCATTGTGGTGGAGGAGAGGTAGCTAGTAAACATTGTGTGGAGGAAGGACGCTAAGTAACCTGTTGGGAGAGAGGTAGCTAGGTAACACCTTTGTGAGGAGAGGTAGCTAGGTAACACTGTCGTGGAGGAGAAAGGTAGGTATAAACACTGTGTTGGAGAGGTAGTCGCGCAGAGGTACCACTGGTGGGAGGAAGAGGTTAGGTACGAACACTGTGGGTCACAGGAGAGGTAGGTAGGGAACATGTGTGGAGTGTAAGGAAGCTAAATGTAACACTGTGTGGAGGAGAGGTAGCTAGGTAACACCTGTGTGGAGGAGAGTAAAGCTAAGTAACACTGTGTGGGAGAGACAGACCTAGGTAACACTGGTGTAGGAGGAGAGACAGCTAAAGTCAACTCCACTGTGTGGAGTACAGTAGCTAGTAACACCTCTAGTGGAAGAGAGGTAAGCTAGGTCACTAACTGTGTGGGGAGCAGTTAGCTAGAACAACTGTTGGAGGAGAGGTAGCTAAGAAACTGTGTTTGGGTGACGAGAGGTAGCTAGGTAACCACTGTGTGGAGGAGAGCCCACTGACACGTGTGGAGAAGGTTAGCCTAGAATCACCAGAGTGGGGAGGAGAGGTACTAGGTAACACTGTGTGGAGGAGAGGTAGCTAGTAACACTGTGTGGGAGAGCGAGACAGTCAGACTAGTTACAACCACGATCTAGCTGCTCTCTAGCTCAACGGAGCACCTACCAAACAGCCAGGTAACACTGTGTGGATGGAGAAGACAGCTCAGTAACACTGTGTGGAGAGGTAGCTTAAGTAACACTGTGTTGGAAGGAGAGAGGCTAGTAAACACTGTGTCTTGGAGGAGAGGAACTAGCTAGGTAAACAACTGTCTGTGCGCAGAGCCGTAGCTAGATAACACTGTGTGGGAGGAGAGGTAGCTAGGTAACACTGCAGTGGAGGAAGGTATCGCCTAAGATAACACTCGTCAATCGGAGGAGATTATCCATACCCGAGGCGCTAACAACCTCGTGTCGAGTAGGGCCACCCGACAGAACAGCTAACCTAAAACCACCTACATATGTCTGAAGAGCGAGACAAGCCGTCACTAGGTAGCAACCTGTATGTGGACGAGGTAGCTAGGTAGCACTGGTAGGAGGAGAGAGACCCGCCAATACACAGCTAAGTAACACTGTGGGGAGAGGTAGCTAGGGTAACACTGTGATGGAGGAGAGGTTAGCTAGGAAACCACTGTGTGGAGGAGAGACCAGCTAAGTAACACCTGTGTGGAGGAGAGGTTAGCTAATAAACACTGTTTGAGGAGAGGTAGCTAGGTAACACAGTGTGGAGGTGAGTAAAGCTAGGTAAACACGTGTGGAGGAGAGACAGCCTAAGTAAACATTGTGTGGAGGAGAGGTAGGAAGGTAACACTTTGTGTGGAGGAGAGGTAGCTAGTAACACTGTGTGGAGGAGAGGTAGCCTAGGTTAACACTGTGGTGGAGGAGAGACCAGCCAAAGGTAACACTTTGTGGAGGAGAGACACAAGCTGCCTCTGCTCACCGGTTTACTTCCGCCGTGATATTTTAACGACTGTCCTCACCTTTGTTCAATTAGTGAAAATTATACATATATATATGTAATAGCCCCCTGATCATAAGGAATGAAGATTTCACATATAACAATAAATGTTATCCGAAATTCTTTTTAATAACTTTCGTGTTACTGGCCATCATTTTCCTGCAGTGATGTATATACAGTTTAACAAAGAACTGATGAATTGTGCATTATTTACCTTTATCGCATTAAGCGTAGATTTATTTACACTTATAACTAGGATATAATTTAGATAATTTTTACACAGAATGTATAGAAACTATATTTTTTTTCTTCATACACACCACCATAATATATACATAAAGACCCCAATGAAAATAAGACACTACCTGTCCCTGACTTTTTTGGTTTATCCTAGGTTCCTCCTACACATATGCCGCTATGTATGATATTCTATGTAACTTCGTATTTGTGGTATACCTGAAAAACTTTACTTACTTTACTTAACTATACTCAAAGTGTAATCCTAATACTCGAAAATAAGAACTAAGACACTGGCAACCCTGCCAGGTCCAAAACAAACTGGGTCGCATTCTACCATCCACATTAATAAGTAAAAGTAAGTAAGTAAATTTCTTCAGGTAATACACAATATCAGTTACATAAATTATCATCATAGCCAGCATATGTTTGAGAGAACCTAGGATAACCCAAAAAAAGTCAGACAGAGTATGACTTTATTTCCTCTTATTTTTCCCTCACATTCTTACCATCACATTCAGACCCCTCACATTCTAAACCATCACATTCTACCATCACAATTTCTACCATCACATTCTACCCTCACATTCTACCATCACATTCTACCCTCACATTCTACCATCACATTCTACCCTCACATTCTACCATCACATTCTACCTGGAGTTTACCTGGAGAGAGTTCCGGGGGTCAACGCCCCCGCGGCCCGACCTGAGACCAGGCCTCCTGGTGGATCAAGCCTGATCCAACCAGGCCTGTGCTGCTGCTGCACCGCAAACCAACATACGAGCCACAGCCCGGCTGATCCGGAACTGACTTTAGGTGCTTGTCCAGTGCCAGCTTGAAGACTGCCAGGGGTCTGTTGGTAATCCCCCTTATGTGTGCTGGGAGGCAGTTTTTTTTTTATTTTTTTTTTTTTTTTTTTTTTAGAACAGTCCTCGGGCCCCTGACACTTATTGTATGGTCTCTTAACGTGCTAGTGAACACCCCAGCTTTTCATTGGGGGGATGGTGGCCATCGTCCTGCCAAGTCTTTTGCTTTCGTATGGGTGATTTTTCGTGTGCAAGTTCGGTACTAGTCCCTCCTAGGATTTCCATGTTGTATAAATCCCATGTATCTCTCCCTCCTGCTATTCCAGGGAATACAGGTTTAGGAAACCTCAAGCGCGCCCAATAATTGAGGTGTTTTATCTCCGTTATGGCCGCCGTGAAATTCTCTGTACATTTTTCTAGGTCGGCAATTTCACCTGCCTTTGAAAGGGCCCATTATGTTGCAGGCAATATTCCAGCCTAGATAGAACAAGTGACCTGGAAGTAGTGGTCATCATGGGGCCTTGGCCTCCCTAGTTTTTTGAAGGTTCTCATTATCCATCCTGTCATTATTCTAGCAGAATGCGATTTGGATACAATTTATGTCCCTACCATCACATCTACCCTCACATTCTAAACCATCACAAAAATTATACCCTCACATTCTACCATCCACATTCCTACAACACATTCCCTACCCTCCACATTCACCATCACATTCTACAATCACATTCTACCCCTCACATTCTACCATCACATTCTACCCATCACATTCTAACCAACCAAATTCCTACCATCCACATTCTACCATCACGTTTCTATCATCACATTCTACCCTCACAAATACAGTTAATATAGTTAAATATTAATACATAGCACATAGTGTAGAGAACCGGGATAACCCAAAAAAGTCCAGAGTGACTTTATTTCCTTGGGTCCTTTTTAACCTTATTTATTAAATATAAAGGTTATAATAATTTTTCTTATTATTCCTCCAATAAGCTAACATCTATATTAACCATGCTAAAAAGACAATCTCTACACGAGGGTCTTACTAAATAAGGTAAAATTACAGTATGTTAGCTAAATAAAATAGAAAAACATTCCCCCCTCTCCTTTCTGAGCTACATTCCATCAGACACCTTTTGGCAGTCTTCCTTGATCTGGTTCATGCTAAGACTGCTTTGAACATGTAGCAGGCAGGTCTGTTTCCATTCTTTATTGCTGGAACAATAAACGGTGTTTTGAAGCCTGGGGCCCACTGACTGTGGTATTTTTCCTACAAAGTTGTGCTCCCTTCCCCTAGTAACAAATGAATTGCTGTGGTTCCCACCTTACAAAATTGACCAGCAAGATTATTCTGGACACTGTGAGCAATTTTTTATAAACATGAATTTAAGCTTTCAGTTGTTTTTACTGTCCTTTCAACATTCTGCATATCCCCAACTGCTGTAATTCATCCTGCCTACATGTTTTCTCTTGGTCCAGCCCCCAGATGAAATCTATGATTTTTGTTCTGGGTGATTTGCATCTATTCTTTTCAGTTTTTTTGTCAAGGCAGAGTACCATAAAGAGTAAGCGTATCATATGGCCATTGTTATAAGTGGCTAGACCATAGGTCCTGCGAGCCTCAGTAGTAGACACTGTGCTTTGTCCTATACAGGAACTTCAGTCTGGCATTCGCTTCTTTACTTACATTGTATCCCTATCAATTCTCCTGACATGCATGGGTCTAAGGGGAATTTCCCCGATATTTTAACTGATGTAAACGAAAGTGATGGGCTCCCCAATTTCCACAGGACTTAAAAATTATTTACCCTTCTCAGTTTTTATGTGTCCGTGGCCAAAGAGAATGGCTGCAGTTTTTCCCGAGTGTAATGATAGTTTGTTGTCTACAAACCATTTTGCTGCAGGACTCCCAGTTCCCAGTGTTTAAAACATTAGCAATATCTTGTGGTCCTTTACCTGAACACTAACAGTGCACCTTCATCTGCATACAGTAGGAGTTTGCACATGACACTGATAGGCATGTCATTGACATAACATAATATATATAAGGACCCAAAATAACTACCTTAGGAACTCCACAATGTCTTATCGCAGGGGGTTCTGATTCCGTTATTTGTTGATTTTTGACTATTTGTCCCTCCTGTTCTAAGGTAGGACTTAAACCAGTCTGCAGAACCTAACCGATAGCTTGAAGTTTCTTAGATAATATATTTGTGGTTGACATATCGAAGACCTTTGCAGGTCTAATTGTTACCATACCATGAGTTCCCCTTTGACATTTCAGTTTCTCAGGTAAATCCATCAATTAATAAGAGGTGTCGGTTGAGTAGGTTCCTTCAAAGCCCGATTTGATAGCTATGGAGAATTTGTTGTCATTAAGGTACTTTACTACTTGAGAGTACACCCCCTCTCTAGAATTTAGATATTATATTGAGTATACTACAGGCCTATATTGCTTTACATCAGACCCACTATTTTTTCTTGAAGGATAAAGAGTAACTCTGGGCCATCCTGAAAACCCCTCCGGTACGGTATTAGTGGTGATTGATAGATTTAATATGTGAGACAACTAGGGATTGACAGTTCAAGAAGCACCATCCTTTTTAGGAACTAGACGTGCAAATTTTATCCGGGCCATCCCTTAGTTGGGTTTAACCTGCTTAGTTTCTTTTTGAATAAAGGTCCCCCCCCCCCCCCCCACCACACAATTTTTTTAAAAACCCCCCCCCATTTTAAACAACCCCCCCCCCCCCCCCCCCCCAAACACCCCCCCCACCCCCCCCCCCAAAAAAAAAAAAAAAAAAAAAAAAACAAAAAAAAATAAAAAGGGTAAAACCAAAAAAAACCAAAAAAAAAAAAAAAAATTTGATAACTTCATTGTGTCTAATGGTTGGGTTAACACATTATTGTATTTTATGTTGTTTTAATTTTCAGAGCACTTGTTTAAGGTATTTGATTCAGCTGTAGTTTACTTACTATGGTTGATGCTACAGATGTGTAGTAGGAATTAAAGCAATTTGCCACCTTAGATGTTTCGTGGCGTACCTCATTATCGATAGTGAGTACTATGTTAGACCTACCTACTGGCTTATGGCTATACCCCAACTGTTTTAGTTAGACAAGTAGGAATTTGGGACACCTAGGTCGCAAAAAATGTCCCCCTTCGATACCTACCACTGTCATATCCACAAGTTGCTTCTGGACCTATTAATCATAAATGAAATATACATCACCAGGAATGCTGGTAAATACATAAATTTGTGGACTGTATATTAAAATTAAAAAAGGATTATAGTATATACACACATTTATATAACAGAAGGGGAATATATCTTAATCATAACACTCACCAATTTGACTGGAGATTAATGTATATCATACTCAGAAAACCTCACTGTCTATCTATTAAAATAACACTGGCCAGGTTACTACATAAGAATTATCTGAGGTTCCTGGAGCTGTCTTGTCCAGTCACCTGATATCTCAGTTAAGCAGGAATGCACATTCCAACAATTTCGTCCTCCTATTTGAGAGGTGTCAGCCCAATTTTAACCTCTAGAGCACGAAAAAAATTCTTCCAATATTTCACTAACAGTTGACCATTCATACAACAAAAATGGCGACCTGTCCACTTTTTAAAAATACACTTTTATTAAATACAATATAGGGCATCTGTTTTACCAATAAATTACCGTATTCCGGAAAAATATACAGTATTTCCACACTGCCGCCAGCAGAGTTTGTTTGCTAAACTACTCAAATTACTCCATCCTTTAGGAGACGATTCCAGCCAGTTCTGGCTTAGTGGCTGTTTCACCTAGGACCTAGTAGTCTTTACAACGATTTTCATTTTTCTGGCATCACTTGGTCCTGCGGTTTATCTTCCATATCACTCGTGTCACTTTCCCTCAGATTTTCATTTACGTTTGGATTGAAACACCTATTCCAAGGAATCAAATTTATTTAATTGGTGCCATAAACTTTCCTGCCACGACACAACACCTGACATTCTGACAACACCTTGTTCATCTAGGTACAATGTCAATACTTAAATGCCCAGAGCCACAATGTTTGATGTTGTTTCATGTCAATTTAACACAATGTCACCTGTTGAATGTCTGTTGAATACGCCTTTGTCGCCACCATAAAAGTAGTTCACGTAGTGAAGAAGATATTCCTTACTCCACACATTAGACCAATGTATTACTTTTATTTTTATCATTTTGAATTTATTACACAACACTGCCGCACTCATTGTAATCTTCCTTCATCACTTTCTTTCCGGTTATTCTATAGACAGGGCAGCTTCCAATTTACTTCCACATATTAGGTGAGAAGGTGTTAATATACATCTGCATCAGGTGTATCACTCATGTACAGAGAGGTCTATTATTTATACGATTCTCTGGCCTCCACTAACACTGCACGGAATTTCTTCCAAATAAATTCTCCTTCCGGTGTAGTACTTTTACGGACACCTCTTCACTGTTCCCTACAAGTCTTTCATACAGCCCCACCCCTCTGCCAAGGGCTCTAGGAGTACTAATTTCCCAGGTACAACCCTCGATGGTTAACAAGATTGAAAAATCCGTTACTATTATTTATTTTCTATCAAATGTTGAGCACCTGCTACAAAATTTGTGGCATTATCCGAAATCATCAATCTTGGACAGGATCTCCTAGCTGCCAATTTTTCGAAACACTTATAAACTGTTCTGCAGATGCAAGTCCCCTGTGCCACTCTAAATAACGGGGCCCTAGTAGCATACAGCGAACAAACAAACAAACACTTTCAGTGGAAAACACCATCTGAAGTACCTGTTTAAAATTAATGGACCACTATAAGTCTACACCTGCCTACATCAAAAGTTGGTTTCACTAATTGTACACGCTCCTTTGGCAATGGTGGAGGACCAGGGTACATATAGGGATCTGGCATCCACATGGCGAACTTTTACAACAAGATTTAATCACCCTTTTTATATACACTTTGCCGCCCTTGGGAATCCAGAAAGTTTTTCCCTAATACATTTTTAAAGGTATCTTGTACCGCCACCATGCATTACATTTATATGGGAATTTAGAACAATTAAAATTTGTTAGATGTAAATTTTTGGCAGTAAGATAGGGTGTTTAGCATAAACATCCCAATTCAGCATTTTTTTGTAACCTACCTCCTGCAACCTAATTACATTATTCTCTAAATTACAGCCCCAATTTATATCATCTATTATGGAACCTTTTTCACATTTTTTCCTTTTCATCATCAATTTAATCTCCTTCCATATATTTTTCCTCCTTAACCCTCTTATCCAATATACAAGAGGACTTGGAAACTTAAATGAAATATTCATCTGTTTTAGAAATTTAAACACCAACTAATTTTATACCTTGATAGTTTGGTAAGAAGAATAACCTATTTATCTCAATGGGGCTAAGGGAGGACAAAACTATTGGAGTGGTGGTCACATTAATTTCGAACAGGAGCAATATACCCTTTTTTTTGTACAGGCCATTAGCTTTATTTACCAACCACCCGTCCCCTTTTATCCATGATACAGCATTTACAAATTAGCATATTTATTTATTTATTTATTTATTTGTTATTTTATAATTGAGCACACTTACAATACAAAAAAATAACAGATAAGAGCAGCATGCAAAGCCCAACCTTATACTATGCATAGCATTTCGGGCTGGCTTAAAATAACTTAAGAATTAACTAAGCAATGATAAATCATGAAAAACATTAATGTAAACTGAATACTAAAAAGCACAAGTGAGTATTACAAAACAGTCAATGGTTCAGAAGCATTGTTTATAAATTTGTCAGTAGTAATGGAGTATTCTGTAGTAGTGTATTTAAAAAATAATAAAAGTTAAGATTGGGTTTTAGGTTTAACGTTTATGTGAATATAATTTGAGAAACATTTAAATATACAATTTATAAGGTTCATTATTCAGTATTTATTTTGGTTTTGGGTGAGAAAGTATCTTTAGAAGAGACTTGAATTTATAAACAGGTAGTGTTTTCTTTTATATTTACAGGTAATGGAATTCCAGATTTTAGGGCATTTCAAGTGCATTTGAGTTTTTTGCATACGTGAATGGACACGAGGAATATCAAAGAGTGTATCTGTGGCCTTTGTGTATGGTCATTGTTCTGTTGGTTGCAAGGAGATGTTTTTGAGGGACAAGAAACAGCTGATTCTCCTCACCAGGTATATGATTTAAATGTTTAACACTCTGCTGACCCAAAACTATTTATATTTCTCTTACATCGATTAATTTCAGCAACTCTGTTTTGTACATACACAATTTTACTGTTTTTTCCCATTATGAATCCAGTGTAAGGATACCTCATTATCAGATCAAATTACAGTGTAGCTAACATTTATCTCATGCAACTTATTTCTTATATAATTAGCTAATTTGACACCTACATAAATGGCTGTTAATTCCAACTGATGCAAGGTACATGATTTAATTGGAGACACTTTAGCCTTAGACATAACAACAGAAATAACACTATTACATTGAAGGTAAGCAACTGCTCCATATGCCAATTTTGAAGCATCACAAAAAATGTGGAGTACATTTTTCCCATTTGGATTGGCCACCTGGCGTGGGAACTCCAACATTGGAATTTTCTCATAATCACCAATTAATTCATCCCACCTGTTAATGAATTCCTCAGGTAGAATTTCATCCCAAGCACATTTAAGTTTCCATGCTTCCTGTATTAATAATTTCTCTCTTATAGTAAGGGGTGACACTAAACCTAGTGGATCAAAACATTTGGAAACTTTGGCAAGCATCATTATTAACATTAGAAGCAATTTTTACATTAGCCACTGTTGTGTCAGGATTGTCAACATTATTGTGGAAATTTGTCTGGACTGCCTCCAAGTGAGTCGCCTACCTTGGCAAGCTCTGTTGACACCGAGCTCTGAGGTCGGTACCGCAGCCTCACAAGTGGCTTATAGGACAGATTTTCACAAATGATTGTTGTTGCAAGAAACTCGCCTGCATGCATGTATAAAGGACTAACTTAGTGTTGCAGCATATATCCTGATCTTCAATCTCCCTAAGCTTAGCCCCTTTGGACTTCCCCTCAGAAACCACATGCAACTGGAAGCCTTAATTCCTGCAATATTCAGTCGTTATTAGTGACCTGCCTGCATGTCAGAAATTCCTACATCCAAGGGGGTGTGTATCCCCTAGTATAACTATGCAGACACAGACACTAGCTTCTAGACTGACGAGAGACGCTGGTACGTACTGGACATGCACTGCCAGCTGCACACAGGCCTACAGATCAACTCACTCAACAACACTACGACAAGGTCCTAGATGCACTAGAAGACAAAAAGAATGCAGATGTAATATATACAGACTTTGCAAAAGCCTTCGACAAGTGTGACCATGGCGTAATAGCGCACAAAATGCGTGCTAAAGGAATAATGGGAAAAGTCGGTCGATGGATCTATAATTTCCTCACTAACAGAACACAGAGAGTAGTAGTCAACAGAGTAAAGTCCGAGGCAGCTACGGTGAAAAGCTCTGTTCCACAAGGCACAGTACTTGCTCCCATCTTGTTCCTCATCCTCATATCTGACATAGACAAGGATGTCAGCCACAGCACCGTGTCTTCCTTTGCAGATGACACCCGAATCTGCATGACTGTTTCCATTGCCCGACACTGCAGGCTCCAGGGGGACATCAACCAAATTTTCAATGGCTGCAGAAAAAAAAC
>NC_069467.1:24368629-24411367 GCF_026875155.1 Cherax quadricarinatus
GCCAGCTGGCCCACATGCTAAAACCACCTGGACCACACTACCACTCACCCAGCCTGGACCACACTACCATCCAGCCAGCCTGGACCACACTACCACTCAGCCAGCATGGACCACATTATCGCTCAGCCAGTCTGGACCACACTACCACTCAACCAGCCTGGACCACACTACCACTCAGCCAGCATGGACCACATTATCGCTCAGCCAGTCTGGACCACACTACCCCTCAGCCAGTCTGGACCACACTACCACTCAGCCAATCTGGACCACACTCCATTCAGCCTGTACTGCACTGCCAGTCTGTACCACACTGCCACTCAGCCAGTCTGGACCACACTACCACTCAGCCAGTCTGGACCACAACCACTCAGCCAGTCTGGACCACACAACCACTCAGCCAGTCTGGACCACACAACCACTCAGCCAGTCTGGACCACACTACCACTCAGCCAGTCTGGACCCCACAACCACTCAGCCAGTCTGGACCACACAACCACTCAGCCAGTCTGTACCACACTACCACTCAGCCAGTCTAGGCCACACAACCACTCAGCCAGTCTGGACCACACAACCACTCAGCAAGTCTGTACCACAATACCACTCAACCAGTCTGTACCACTCGACCAGTCTGTACCACACAACCAGTCTGGACTACACAACCAGTTTGTACCATAACCACTCAGCAAGTCTGTACCACAATACCACTCAACCAGTCTGTACCACAACCAGTCTGGACCACACAACCACTCAGCCAGTCTGGACCACAGTACCACTCAGCCTGGACCATGCTGCCAGCCTGTACCACACTACCCTTATAGTGATCCAGCTTCCTGAACCTAAAATTCCTACGTCCGCTAAATAGAATATGAAAAAAAATTATTTTACGATGACAAATTAATATAAAAAATGGACAATCTTACACTGTAGGTAGTATGCAATAATAATACTTCCGTTAAGGAGATGCACTTCAATATTAATGTAACTGTCTATATGAACTGTTAAGTTACCATACTGGCATTAGTTTTCATAATCAAATTATAGCAGTATCATTGTACTACGTTTTTTTTAAGAACATAAGAAAGGATCACTGCAGCAGGCCTGTTGGCCCATACTAGACAGGTCCTTTACAATCCAATTACGTTTCACCATCATTATAGCACACTAGCCAAAAGTGTACTGCTATCACAACTCGGATGAGCATCTGCACCTTAACATCCCAGTGCTCAGGCTCTGTACTTCTCATCTTCAGGATTCCAGTCTGGCTAACCATTTTATCTGAATCTCTTCATTTATGTTACTTCGCTCATGCTCCAACAACACGTCAGATCATTGTACTTACCCAACTGTATTATGGTACATGTCCTCTTCCCACAACCACACACCACCACCGTCGTCATCACCGGAGGCCTCCAGTGGTACCACCTTGAGTCTGAAGCTAGTTCAGATTGTACAGCAATCTGAACTAGCTTCAAATTATACAACTTGTACATGACAAAGTTATTCAAGAAAGACACAGTGAAATTTCGTATAACAGCAGTGATGCTGTGAGTGTTGTGGGAATTAGCGTGGAAGAAATGTAAGACTGATTGTGGAATATGTGGTATATAATTTAATGTTTCATGTACGAAGCTTAACTCATCTACAAGCAATAACCTTAAATAGGAAAGGTGTTTGTGGGCTTGCCTTAGTAAGTTAGAAAGTTTGACAGGTATAAGGGAAGCATTGAAAATCACAGATCAAGAAAATATAAGGAATTTCCTGAGGATCTTCACTTGCCAGAAATGTACAAAGTGAAAAGATAAATGTATGTAGCACAGTTTTGGGGGAGGAGTAGAAACAGATACACAGGATAGGACATCAGAGGCAGAAGTAAGGATGAATATTAAAATGGTATAAAATACCGACAGGTTGTTAGGTCGGTATTTTATACCATTTTAATATTTACTCTGTCAGACACTGCAACACAATGATATCTTGGTACAGAACAGAAAATAATTTGGACAACTTCTGCTAGTGAGAATGACTGGATTTGAGAGGGACGTGACCTCCCAATGACTACATTCTTACCTTTACCTGTGGCCTACATCGCATCTCCTGTCGGTATATAAGACTCCATCCTGTCACTTCAACTTCAACTCCATATTGTTTCAGATTATGGAACAATACTCTTCTCCAGACTGAGGGACTGACCATGTGGAAAATAATTTTCCCAAAATTATGCTGTATATTTTTATAATGTAAATATACCTGATTAATACATTACTATTGCTCTAAAGTGTATTTTAAAGAAGAGAATTGACAGGGAAGCTCTGCGCCTGCGCTGACGAGCAGGGAAGAGACGCCATTGTTTTTTGAATGTGGTACAGGCACGCTAATGAAATGTGCATAAATTTTCGTCGTTCTAGGGGTTATATTGGGCTTAAAACCTCTCAAATAGGAGCCAAAATTATTGGATTTGCAGTCCTGCATCTTGTGGCTTAGCGCTTCTTTTTGATTATAATAATAATGCAGTCCTGCATAACATGAGCATTAAGCAGATGGACAGGACAGCTTCAGAACCCCAGCTAAATTGTCTATTTATGTTGAGATTCTGGCCAGTATTTTCTTCATATTTAGGCAGGGGGTAGTGCATGATACACCAAGTAATCTCCAGACAAATTGGTGAGTCTTATTATTATAAATTCTCCTTCAATGTATATGTATTCACATTTTAAATTTAATATAGTCCACATATTTATATTAATGTTTTTACCAGAATTCCTGGTGATGTATATTTCATTTGAAATTAATATAGGTCCAGAGTGACTTGTAGAGAGATAGATTATCGTAGGTATCGAAGGGGGACATTTTTTACGACCTAGGTGTCCTAAAATTCCTACTTGTCTCTGTAATTTTGATGAAGAATAATTATCTTTGTTACCATTTACTGGTATGTATCCTATGAGTTACATCCAGGTAAATTTAATTTTCCACAGACCACCTCAAAACTTCAAGGGTGATGGACTGATTACATCGTTTTCACATCTCTTCTATCAACTTTTCTGTACTCGACTGAAGAAGCCTACTGTGTAGGCGAAACGTTTCGAAATAAAGATACCTAACTGTTGCATACGTGTCTTACCTAACAACAGAAGTAAGGATGTAAGACAGTAAGCAAAATACAAATGTTGAGAAATAACACAAAAACAAGAAACAGAACCAGCTAGAGAAATATGCTCAGATAAAGGTAAACAAATATGTACAAAACACCTCACAGAAAATGAAAATGGGTGCTACAGAAAACGTAGTGGGGAGATTTTAAATAATATGCTAAAAGGATCTGCATGTACAGAAGAGGATTGTAGATGAATGGTTCAGAGAACCGACACGTTGATAAATTAGACACGTGTGTAACTCTTGGGTACCTTTATTCAATAAAAATACCCATGTGTCTAATTTATCAATTTGTCGGTTCTCTGAACCATTCATCTACAATCATGTCAGACACTGCAACTTCTTGGGATCTTAATACCTGGGAATTCTTTGCTCGCCTAACCCTTGGGCACGACCTACTTCCACATTGGTCAAATGTGACACCACCTACGACTGTTGCACCTCTCCTGCCTACAGTATATAAGCTACTTCTCTGCAGATGTGTTGTATTCTATTCAAGCTTGACGAACTGACCACATCGACTCAAGGCTGAGGGACTAATTACCTCAAACTACTCCTGTTCTTCACCATTCTCCTTTGTATGGACTGATGAAGCCACTGTGTGGCGAAACGTTTCCTCAATAAAGATACCCACGAGTTGCACATGTGTCTAATTTATCAACATATACAGAAGAGTTTTATGGTACTGACACACCAGTCAATGTTCAGAAATGCTAATGAAGGGGAAGTGTTGCTTTATATAGGAATATAATATTCACACCCTCCCCTCAAGAGAGGTTCCTTGGCTCTGGTGAGGTGCTCTTGATCTAGCGAATTGGATCTGTGCTCCGTTTCATTGAATTGAGCCTGAATACCTTCCACCCCCCAACATACACTGTATAATCTTACGGGTTTAGCGCTTTCCGTGATAATGTTTACACCCTCGCTGCGGTTCAGAAAATGTTACGACTTAGCAGCCCAGACTACCATGTGAAGGTCAGGTGATGATACTGAGAAACCTGGAATATGGAAAAAACTTTAGACAGCAAAAACTTTAGACAGAAAGAAGCAGATCCAAAAAATGAACAAACAAGGAAGAGCAACAGATGGTACAGACACACACCGATGGACAAACCAAGCCAGTTGTACACTATAGGGTTTAATGCACAGCAGATGACAGACAAGTGTACACACAGTACCGGAGAAAGCAGGAATATATATACAAAGTGTCACATGAGGTGGTACATTGCCAGTTGTACTAACAAAACCCATACTAAACTAAAGCATGACAAATGGTAAATCCTTCCTTTTTGTAAAAAATCAGGTTCCTTGGCGCTGGTGAGGGGCTCTTGATCTAGGGAATTGGATCTGTGCTCCGGTTCTCTGAATTAACCCTAAATACCTTCCATCCTCCTTCACAGGCGCTGTATAATCCTACGGGTTTAGCGCTCCCCCATGATTATAATAAAAGTAAATGAGAAAGACAGCCGTGTTAGTGGGTTCTTCAGAGTGAATGCTGTGTTTGGAAGTCACAAAAATGCATACAACGGATGTTTTGGATGGCGAGAAAATGACAAAAACTACAGTACGTATAGATGTAACAGGGAGGAACAGGACTCTGTAAAAGGCACATTTAGTTGCACAGAACTGGTAAATTCATCAAATGATAAAATGGGAATCTAGTAATAATTCTTGTATATAAACCATCAGCAATGGTTGGAGAATTCACAGACCAGATAAGGAAAACAGATATCTGTCTTGACACAACCTTGAAAACCACACACCAAATATTATCCTCCTTGGAGATTTCAACCTTTCCAATATGAAAAAGAACTGTATAGTCCTTGTGGCTTAGCGCTTCTTTTTGATTATAATAATAATAATAATAATAATATGAAAAAGAAGAAGGTAAATCATAATACTGTACAAGAAATAGTTTCTGAAAGCAGGTTAACCCAACAAATACATACCAAAGAACTAATGGAAGTTCTGTGAAAAGTTGACTTTGAATTTGATTTCACGAATGAGCTAATCAGAGGAATAACAATTACAATGTATTCTAATAATAACATAACAGAAGTACAAACAAGTATGTATAAACTCAATAATAATATACAAAAAAGGATGTTCAGTAAATCTGACTTTTAACAGTCAGAGAACTGACTGGGGCAAAATTAACAAAGAACAATAACATAATAATATCTTTATTACTACAAGTACATGTACAAGGTATACAGTCCTAGCTGACATCAGTAACATATTACTATATAGAAAGCCGCTTGTTATGCTGAGTATTTCAGGCAAATTAGGTCAGTGTCCCAGGATGCGACCCACACCAGTCGACTAACACCCAGGTACCCATTTTACTGATGGTTGAACATAGACAATCGGAGCAAAGAAACATGCCCAATGTTTCTACACTCGCCGGGAATCGAACCCGGACATCGCCGTGTGAATGTAACTCGCAATGAAGGAAGACATGCTTAGTCGAGAGATTACCAAGATAAAACAAAATATTCATCTGTCATACCCTACAGTAGAAACACAAAGGGAACAAAAAAAACATCCAAGATATTGCAAGAAGCCACGAATATATCAACACTTGTGCAAAATCCAAGTTAAAAAACCACTATTGTAGAGTTTTCCATTAATCACAGAAGGGTAATTCAATGACAATGAAAAGGAAGTTAGTAAAATTCTAGAAGACCATTGTAAGTGTTCAGCTGCCAACTAAATAATGGAGGGTGGAGGATGCAGGCAGGATTTTTTTTATTTCATTTAAGGACACAGATCATATAACAGATCATATATATATATATAATATATATATATATATATATATATATATATATATAATTATATATATATATATATATATATATATATATATATATAGAGTCGTGCCGAATATGTAAAACTGGTCAATTAGCAAGAACTCATTTAAAATTAAGTCATTTCTAAAATTTTCTCTTATACGTTTAAAGATATATTTTTTTCATTAATGTTGATGTAAAAAATTATAATTTTGCACCAAAAGAATCTTAGAAAACTTACCTAACCTTATTATAACAAGAACAATTTATTTTAGCCTAACCCAACTAAATATATTTTAGATTTATTTACAGTAATTTAATACTAAACAAACACAATGAAATATATTTTTTTCGTTAGGTTCAGAATGATTTTGACGAAATTACTGCATACACAAATTTTCACTTGTCCTAATATGCAAGATGAGCGTTGCTATTTAAGCCAAGATCGCAAGTTCTGCCTATTCGGCACGACATATATATATATATAATATATATATATATATATATATATATATATTATATATATATATATATATATATATATATATATATATATATATATATATATATATATATATATATATAATATCCAATTCATGCAGTATCTTAAGAGGATTTGTGCAAATCCTTATTTATAACGATGTTCAAAATACCGTACCACTAGCATGAGCACACGGTAGTGTTTGGATGAAGGGCTTAGACTGATCTAGGTGAAATTCCCGAGGCCTTAATTAAAGAGTTCTGACAGTTCCTTTGTATAAAGGAAGCAATAAACCAATAGGCTAAAAATTACAAAACCAGTAGCCCTAACATCAAACATCATAAAAGTCTATAAAAGGGTGATGAGATTCCAAATTACAAACTTTATGGAACATCATAACCTGCACAACTCAGATCACTATGAAATTCAATGAGAACAAATTTCAATTACTCCACTATGGAAAACTTAAGGAAATAAAAACTAATCGGAGTACAAAACAAATTCTAACCACACAACAGAGCGATAAACTAATGTGAAGGATTTGGGAGTGATAATGTCAGAAAACCTCACCTTCAAAGATCACAACAACGTTTCTATCACATCTGCTAGGAAAATGATAGGATGGATAATGCAAACCTTTAAAACCAGGGAGGCTAAGATGGAGTACTGCAGTACTATTGTACACTAACGGCCCCTTACAAGGCAGGCAAATCTGCAGACCTGAAGATTATACAGAGAACTTTCACTCTACATAGAACTTTCACTCTACATATGAGTACAATAAAGCACTTCATAACTGGAACGTATTGAAAACCTTGAACATGAATCTCCTTGGAACGTAGTGAAAAAGATACATAACTACACCTGGACAACCCTAGACGGACAAGTCCCTAAAAATCTGCACCATGGATATCACTCCCTTTCCCAAATGAGTGTCTGGAACTAGAAAACTGTATTAACACTGCCTTCCAGCATTCACTATAAGGGGATTACCAATAGACTACCCCTGGCTGTCTTCAAGAAAGGGAGCTGGACAGGCACCTACAAGTAGTATCCGTGACCAGCACGCTGTGGTTCGTACACTTGATTGCATGCGTCCAGCAGTACAACCTGATCCATGGCCGTGAGGGCCTGGGTTATGGATTGGGCTGCAGGGGCGTTGAACACCCGAAACATCCTCCTCAAGGATTATTACAGCTACTAAACCACTATGACAGGAGTTGTGATGCATTGGAAGAAAACCAATAACGTAGATGTAGTATACACAGTTTTTGCAAAGGCATTCAACAAAAGCAATCATTGGGTAATTGTACACAGACAGAGGACAACAGGATATAATAGGAAATCAGGCAAATTTGATAACCAAGCTTTCTGACCGGGGGGGGGGAGAGACATAGAACACCACAGGAGGAGTATTAAAAGAGCGAAAATCTAGATATATTAAAAATCTTAGTACCCCCAAGGCTCAAGTCCAGGTGCCTTTACTGTTTCTCATTCTCATAGTGGACCACTAAGCACTGACCAAATTTTGTATCATTTATTGATGACCAATATAAAAATGGAAAATTTTCTAGGGTGCTTACCTGTATGTACCTCAACATGATATACATACCATAATCTCAATGGAGACAATCATATTGTTTACCGTAGTCACTCCCCACCCCAATCCCGTTTAGACATTGAGAAAAACTTAACCCCCCTGGTCGCACAAGTGGTCCCCTCGACCTCTACAATCTTATCCTCATCGTATCCGAGACCATATGGAGTGTGGTAGCACCCACAGTACGGTGCTACTAATTAATTGTGGACTGTATAGATTATAATTAGTTTACACCTGAATGAAGGGGGGGGGAGGGGGGGGGGGGGGGGTAGGAACACATGGATACATCCGTCAAGGATAAACATTTGTACAAATCACCACTACTTTACCAGATGTTCCTCGCTCTGGTGGTCGACTTGATGTAGCTGGATCACCTCCGTAACCTAACTAAGTAAACATACCACTCTACTGCCATCTACAGGTTGCCTACTAACATAGATAGGGTACTTAACTGATGGGCTGATTGATACTCCTCATTTCTTGATTCATCACCATCTCATTTTCGATGTCCTGCACATCCCGACACGAATTCTCATTCCGCAGGAACGAGGTATCACGCTGTTTGTCCTGCGTTAGACGGTCGTGTCTCAAGAGTTCTCCCCTTTCCTCGTCTCGTTAACACGATTTCTAGCGTGTTTCATCATCGGAGCCAGACGAACTTATTTCACTTCACATTTCTCTTAACTTAGCGTTATATCATTAATTACATTACTATTACCACAAGCCGATTTACACGTCTCATAACTAAAAAACAAATTAAGGTTCTACTCCACTTAGGTAGATCTGAGACCGATGAGTGATGAATAAATCCAAGGAAATTTTCCCCAGACACAGCCATTGTGGCGCGTCAGTCACAGCCTGCTAACCTTCCCCTTATCACACTTTTTTATTACCACTCTATTACTGTGGTCCCGAGAAATCCCCTTTCCCTCCCCTCAACCCACACCAGAACAATTACACACTCTACTTAGCTTATAGAAATGAGGCCTATATTAATCCTTGTCAGGCACCGTGAACGTCATTTCGTGGTTTCCATTTTTCTCAGCTTCCTCACACCATTGCAAACGCATCAACGCCCCTCTCCCCCCCTCCGCCCACAATCCAGCGCACATAGCGCCAATCAGGAACTCATTGGTTTCTATCACTTATATTTCAAATACATTTTTGACCACCATATAGACCACATCTCAACACCTATTAGCCATCTATAGTTTCGGAAAATCAAAAAATTTTCCGTACACAGTTGCATAAGCAATGTTTGCGGCCGGAGGGCGAGGTCGTTGCTTGGAGACGATCATGTACATAATGTGGAGTACAATTTTCCCATCTTCCACCTAGTGCCACAAAGCAATCATTTATTGAACTCCTCAAAATGGACTAATTAGTGGTTCCATCTCTCAGGGGCATAACCTATGCCCCTGGATTAATTTATTGGGCATACTGGAATGTTTGAGACTTTAAAACAATAACAAAGTCTCCTCAGTAACCCAAGTCAAACCCCAGGGGCGTACCAGCACATTACTGCATATAGGCACCATAACTCCTGCTCAGCTATATTTCATGTGATCCCTCAAATGGACTATTGGGTTCCATTCGTCTCCAGGGGCATACAACCTATGGCTCCCCTGGATTAAAGTTATTGGTGCATGACTGCAGGAATATCTTAGGCGTGCACTTTGACACTACTCTAATGGGTCGGGCGAGTCTCTACATCGCTAGCCCAAGTGCACGCGCCGACAACACGAGCAGGATGAGGACTAGTGCATGACAGGCAGGCCAACTCCATGGCCCAAGATCTATATTTATCTGATGCGTCCATCCTGAACAGGCTGCACTGATAATTGCGGTGTTCGCCGATTCTCAGGCTCAGGGGCATAAGGCGCTATGCGACCCTGGATGTAATTGCATTGGGGCAACTGGGAATTGTTGTGTGAGGAATTTAAACAAGTTAACATGTCTCGGCCTCGAGTCTATCGCCGAATCGATGGCTCGCCCAGCACGATATAGTCAGTCCATTAACACTTCTGATGCAAGAGACCGAGCAGGCTTAGCAGCCAACAATGCTGCCATTCTAGTAACCTTCATCTCTTCTATACATTGCACTAGACAATCACGCAACTCGACATTCTAGCAAAGATTCGACATTACGCTCATCACGAATAAGGCAGTAGTTTCAACATCAAGAGACCAACGTTACCTATTGTTGATCTATCGCAGTCAGATCGGATGGGCACGACATCAGGAGACAACGCTGGCTAGCCGTGTCTCTGCCGGTTCTACTGCGTCGCCTCTAGAAGTAAGCACAACCAATGTTATTATTTATAGACTATGCAACTCATAATTACACAGTAAGTAGGTGGCGCGTTCTAGTAAGTCAGTCAACAAGTTCTTGTGAGGTGTGCTTAGAGTGCTCCGTTATACTGTAGCGTGCGAGTGAGTGCATCGTCGAGAGAGCGCTCATACAACTCCTGATACACTGTAGCATGCCTATGTGTACATGAACGCTACTCTACTCACATACTCTGCACAGAGAGAGGTTAATTGAACTCCCGAGCAAGGTCACAATGGCGCCACGCAATGTCGTGGAGTGCGCGCACAGATAGAGTATACAACTCAGATTCACAAGACTATCAGCACATCCCCTTCTATTGCAGGTACTGTGTCTAAGAATTACAAGACTACATTTGGACTTTACATCAGTTAACATTCACATCTCTACGATGCTGTCTCCCTCCCACATGCGGAGATTCGTAGACTGCGTTCTAACATCCCATTCTACGATAGAAGAATCATCAATATTAGACTAATGGGTTGACCTTTACTATAAGAGTAAGAGAACACCAGTGACCGTATCACACTACTTGCATCTAGTATACTTACTTACTAGGCGGCTAGGTCTGCCATAATACAATATGAGCCCGTACCAGTCGTTGAGGAGAGTGCGGCGTGTACAGCCATTTGGATTTATGCCCCTTTACGACCAATTCTTTACATCAAACTAAACACGCGGGGTCGGAAGGCTGGAGCGGGGGGGGGGGGGGGGGGGGGGGCTCACTAGCCATCATATTCGCCATTAGCTGCAACCTTTACATCAGTCACTGTATTGCTGGTGCAGGGTTATGTTAACATTAATCATTGTCCACCAATTTATTATAAGGATATCAAACATACAACCCTGCACATAACTGTATGGTCTTTCCCAACTAGGTTTGCATTCTGATAGGCAACGGTTCAATTTGGTATGTCCAATCCTTTACATTATGAATTGTCTAGACATCACTGGTGGATAATCTGTCAGAAGTTATTTCATTCTTTCCACTTTAATTCCCCATAATTAAAGGCATTACAATTGTTTAGTGAAAAATGAGTACCCTGTGCAAATAGGCAGACTCTCTTGCTCACTCTGCCTGGACCATCTTATTAACACTGTGGATTTAACACATCTACAGGCGAGGTACTTAATTCCTCTATACCTTGATGCGTGAGGAACCACTATACTGATATCCTGACTTGAGATACGTGTGCCTATTTAACTCTTTACTATGATTATTACCACTGGATTATTTGTTTCCCTTTTGAGCATTGACAGATACCTTCAGAGTCATTATGTGTTTACATTCCTTGAGAACCGTTTGGCTGACTGGTCTGCAATTGAACAATTCTAATTCTCCGACCTAGTCTATGATTTCCTCCAGACCGTACTTTAATACTTACGGAGGTTATTGAGAGAGAACACAACACACCCTTGCATTATATAGGTTGATCTAAACGGCGCCTGGCTTACTAGCCCTTTTAATTTTATTCAAAGCCTTACTTTTACAAGAACAGTTTTTCTTCCTATTCCGTAGATGATCAGTATTAATTATAACATTCATTTCACATTTCCATCGTGCACAATTCTCTAGGGTCAGATCTCTTCACAATCTTTAAACACAATGTACCAATCAAATCTTAACTCCTCTAAAGCATCTAAATATAACTTTATTCATTAGGTTCACTGTTCTTCTTGATACTTCACTAAATCAAATGCCCTTGAGGCGATCGTCACATGGCTTTTAATACCTTAATGAGACTTATCATAACCTTCTAAAATTCAGCTTCAGCCACATTAACTCCTTAGATCCAGTCATGGTTAGAGAATTATTAAGAGCACTGATTATACAACTTAAGTAGGCATCCGTTAGAAGAGTAATTCTTGCACTTTACTATTGAGCTATAACAATCCTAGCCACACTTGTGCTAGCATTAATTGGGCTAAATTGTCATCCATCACACGCATCGATCTTAAATCTCTGAGTGCACCACTACAATCTCCCACTTCCTTCAATCGTCACTTTAATTATTAAGTAATTAATTCATTAATTCTTTCACTATAGACTGCATCCGTTTTCGAATGATCAACTGGCAGATATTGAAAATTTTCTAGGGTGGCTTACCTGTATGGTACCTCAACATTATATACACTTACCTAATCTCATTGGGAGACAATCATATTGTTTCACCGTAGTCACGCCCGTGTAGACATTTGGAAAACTTAAACCAAACCCCCTGGTCGGCGTCAAGGTGTTCCCTCGAGCTCACAATCTACCATATCATCCGAGACCAGTCATGATTGGGTAGCACCCACAAGTACGGTGCTACTAATTAATTGGTGGACTGTATAGATTATATTAGTTTAACTGATTGAGGGGGGGGGTAGGACACACAATGGATACATCCGTCAAGGAAAACATTTGTACATAATCCACTACTTTACCAGATGTGTCTCTGGTTGGTCACTTTTAATGTAGCTGGATCAACTCGTAACCTTATCTAATTATAACATACCAGCTACTGGCCAGTCTAAGGTTGCTAAACTAGAAGGGTTATACTTAATCTGTGGGTGATTGATATTCCCCTCATTACTATGATTCATCTCATCTCATTTTCGATGTCCTGCTACACACCGACAATACATTCATTCTTCATTCGCCCAGCAGGACCGAGGATTATCCCTGCTGGTTTGTCCATGCTTTACAGAGGAAGACGTCGTGACTCAAGTGAGTTTCCCTTCATCGTCTCGTTAACAACGAGGTCTAAGCGTACGTTCACTCTCGGAGGCAAACGACTGTATTTCACTTCACATATTCGCTTAACTTAGCGTTTTTCTCATTAATTACTTTACAATTCACAAGCCGATTTAACGTCCTCATGAGCGCGCTCTACTGAATACAAATTAGAGGTCCACGTCATTAAGATCTAGACCGAAGAGTGATGATTAAACCAAAGGGTGAATTTTTCGCCCCAGACCACAGTCCATTGTGGCGCGTCAGTCACCCGCTCCTTCTCTTTCACCTTTTCTACCACTCTATTACGTGGTCATCCGTAAATTCCCGTCCCCTCACTCTCCACCAGGACAATTACGACACTTCTTATTATGGAAATGAGGCCTATATTAATCTTAGGCCACCGTGAATCGTCAATGTTGTCGTGGTTCCACGTTTTCTCAGCTTTCCTCACCACCATTCAAAACAATACGTGCGCCTCTTCCCCCCCGCACATGCCCGCTGCATGCGCAAAAGGGACTCTTGGTTCTTACCTTATTTTCAAAATTACATGTTTTGGATCCCTATATAACACATTAAACACCTATCAGCACAATAGTTTTCTGGAAAATCTAAACACTAAATTTCCACAATAAACATGAAAATCACCTCTGTAGAAGACTCGTACGGTAACAAATTGCAAGAGGATATGTGCAAAGTTCTTCCTAGAGGGCAGTAAGAAAATAACGTATTGTTCCAATGGTGACAAGTTTTATCTGCTCTGATATGCAAAGTGTGAGGACTTGAAAGACACATTGTATCGAAATAGAAGAGATCACCAAACTGAACTAATTGTAACAATAAAGATCTGAATGTAAACCATGGCACAGAACCATTTCGTACATACGCACAAAAGCAAATGTCATGACACTCCGGAAAATTACAGGGTGGAGATAATTTTATTTTCAAAAGTAAAATAATCTCAATGGAGATACTACTCTGAAATCGCTTGTTCTCATTCTCATTAAGAATTGCTCAGGAGTTGATGGGTTCCACTCAAAAGCAGGAGAGATCACTAGAGCTGTAATAGATACATTGCATGATCATTTATGGTCCACAGAGAGCCAGCCAAATAAAGTTCACTTAAATTTACTGGAATTCCTCAAAGCTTTAAATAGTATGTCTTTTTGTTGGAGAGGAGGACAGAGAATATAAGAACAATTAATATTGACAAGTACTTGAGGGCTTACCCTTTCAATCCACACACTTGCCATAACCAACATACCGAGTGAAAGATATGGAGAGTGGTAAAATAAAACTCTCAGCTTTCAAAAAAATCAGGGGGGTTTGGGCACAGTAAAATAACTTTGATGTTACCATCATGTTCCACATTTAATTATCTTACCAACGATATCAGTACACTGCTTCTGAACAAGTGTAGACTCTTCAAAGAAAAAACCCCCTTACAGTAACCTCCATCAAGTGCCAGAATCAACCAGGACTGTGATGTGTCATGTGGGCCATCTTGGGCAGCCAGACAGTCAATATGCCACGTCTTGATCAGGCAAGCACCAACAAGTCTCTGGCCCAGGCTGGGCCTGCAGGACAGTAGAAAAACTTGACTAATCTCATCAAATTACAAAGAACTTTAAGCTAACATGGTTCACTTGTTAAAGGACTTCGAGATGGAATATTCACTGGAACATTATACCAATATAAACATTAGTGACAAAGTTGTTTATCTGATCGCAGGGGAAACTGAACAATAGTTTGAATCTGACCTCAGAGGAATACTAATAATAATATTACTAGTGCGTTAAATTCCTGTAAAGTGAAAGACTCGGCTCGGCTAAGGTATGTTCTAAACTAGAACACAGATATTATTATTACTAAAGATTAGCCGGAATTCTCCCGGCCCGGGGCCTTTTTCCAAGTGGTGGCCCGGCTTGGCTTTCCCTCTTTAGGGTGTCGGGAGCTGAGACCTAAGTCTCCATGGGAGGACGGGGGCACAAGTACCTTTCCTCATCTTTGGGACCACTGTCCCCAGGCCCTAGCCACAAGCTAGGTCCTCCTTCAGGCTGCCATCCCCCGGCCCCAAGGTGCAAATGGGATGACAGTCTTATGAGCTAAAGGCTCGGGCTCCGGCACCTACCCTTACCCCTAGAAGGGTTAGCCATGGTGTCGACTAGAACACAGATCAAGGATGCCAGAATGGGTTGTAGGATGAATTATTTTTTTTTTACCTAACACGACATATATAATATAAATAATCTCATTACTTATTCCCTATTATTATCTTCTTTAGTCATTGATTAGACTCTTGCCACTAAGTACAGTTTATTGTGCACTTCCTATATCCATTCCTGTGGACGGTAGGGCAAGAGGCTATATAGAAACACAAAATTCCCAGGAAGTAGCACCCAAAAGGGTTAACAAGGTGTATAATTGATGATCTATATCTATCCTATCTACAGTTCACTATCTGTTACACGACCGCAATTAGGAAATTTACTTAGTATATCTGGTATCTTATTCTTTCATTAATAAGATAGCTGATCATGGCACATATTCAATCAATTCAATACACTCTCTAAATTCAATTTCAATTCAATTCAAAGTTTATTCCTCTATCTACAGGATTACAATGCGAGTTTACAGAATTTGGTTATTGTTTTGGTTACATGTTGTAAAATAATAATTTCTCAGAGTGTTCACTAGACTACACCTAGCTATGGCTAGCATTTCGGGCAGACTTAGATTAAATCCTCTATTTTTTAAAATATTACAAATTAGGAGGTAAGTGGTATTAGAGCTAAGTGCTCAAATAATACCCGCGTTTGCTGAGTTTTAGCAATGTATAATGCTTTGTTCTATGGCTCAGTACATAGTTTCACTTACATTGCGTATCACAGGATTCATTATTTTATAAGATTGAGATTACATATTTCTGTTTATGGTCAATATGGGTGAGTGAGTGTAAGTGTGAACCACCAGGTGTTCTATTCGCTGTAGTAGTTGATGGTGTATCAGGGAATAGATGATTTTCTAATGGTAGTTTTTGAAGGTGATAATGTAGTCTGCAGTTCTAGAGTCTCCAGGTAGGGTGTTCCAGATTTTCAGGGCCTTTGCCCTACTCTGAATTTTTGTATAAAGGGTTTAGTCGGACACGGGGAATGTCGTAGAGATGTGTTGTGTCTGGTGTTAGTTGCCTGTGGGTTCTGTCACCACTTACAAGAAAGCGTATAGGTCATCGGTTGATATTGGCAGTTTACGGTCTCTGTAGATTGTGATTGAGCACAGTAGTAAGTTGTGGATGTACGCACAGGGAGTAAGTTTAGAGATCTTAAGATGGGGGGTGAGTCTTTGCCAGGGATGGAGTTAGCTGATTATTCTTACTGTCAGCTTTTTGTTGGGTTTACTTATTGGCTTTAGGTGTGTTGCCTGCAGTGATCCCGCAAGCACAAATAGCATAGGTGAGGTATGGATAAATAAGTGAGATGGTATATGTGAGAAGGGCATTTGCGGCAAGTAATCTCGTATCTTGGAGAGGATCCAGACCGTTTTAGATACTCTTTTTGGTTATGTGGTTGGTATGGGGGCTGAAATTCAGGTGTTTGTCAGGTAGCAGGCCTAGAATTTTGCCCTCATTATGTTATTTATACTTAGGTTATTATAGCTAATTCTATATTCCTTAAGTAATTGGACACAATTAAAGCACATCTAGTGTCAAGACATGACGCAATATGCCTTATCACAATAATTTGCACTTAGTTTGATCATCATTTGTGTGTCTCCCAAACTGTCCCAGAAGTACTATAGTAACCAAGCCTAAGCCTGGCTACTACACAACCGCAATACCTGTGCGGTTTTACCTGTAGGGAGTTCCGGGGGGCCAACGCCCCCAGCGGCCCGAGGTCTCGACCAAGGCTCTCTGGTGGATTCAGAACCTGATCAACCAGCTGTTACCTGCTGGCTGCACCGCAATCCAACGTACGAGCCCCAGCCCGCTGGTCATCGTACCTGGAGTTCACCTGGAGTTTAGACCTGGAAGAGAGTTCGTGGGGTCAACGCCCCGCTGCCCGGTCTGTGACCAGGCCTCCTTGGCGTCGTCAAGCCTGATCAACCAGCGTTTCTGCTGTTGCACGCAAACCAACGTACGAGCCATCCGCCAGGCTGGCCAGGAACCGACTTTAGGTGCTTTTCCGTGCCAGCCTGAAGATTGCCAGGGTCTGTTGGTAAATCCCCCTTAGGTATGCTGGGGGCAGTTGAACAGTCTCGGGGCCCCTGACACTTATTGTTATGGCTCTTAACGTGCCTAGTTGAAACCCCCTGCTTTCATTGGGGGATGTTGCATCGTCTCCAAGTCCTTTTGCTTTCGTAGTGAGTTATTTCCGTGTAGCAAAGTTCGTACTATCCCTCTAGTTCCACTCTTGTCCAGTCCCAGTCTTGAAGACTTCCAGGGTGCCTATTGTACATCCCCTTAACGTTAGCTGGGAGCAGTTTAATCAGTCCTCGGGCCCCTACACCTTATTGTATTGTCTCTAACTGCTCATGCACCCTCTGCTTTTCATTGGGGTACTTGCATCGTCCTGTCCCCCGAGTCTTTGCTTTCGTTGTGAGTGATTTTCGTGTGCAAGATCGGTACTTGTCCCTCTAGGATTTTCCAGGTGTATATAATCATGTAATTCTCCTCCCCGTCCCTTCGTTCCAGGGAGTTACAGGTCAGGAACTTCAAAGCGCTCCCAGTAATTTGAGGTGTTTTATCTCCGTTATGATGCGCACCGTGAAGGTTCTCTTGTACATTTTCCTAGGTCAGCAATTCACCTGGCCTTGAAAGTTTGCTGTTAGTGTGCAGCAATGATAGATTTTTCCAGCCCTAGATATGAACATAGCGACAAAAGAGTGTCACATGGGCCGCATCCCTATTTTCGAAGGTTCTCATTCACCATCCTGTCACTTTTTTTAGGCAGATGCGATTGATACAAATGTTATTGGTCCGTGAAGGTGAGAACCCTCCGACATAATCACTCCTGTCTTTGCGACTTGGTTTTCGCTCTATTTTGTACCGGAATTTTGTATTTGTACCTGATCAAGTTTTAATTTCCTCATGTTTACCATATCTGAGCTAATGAAATATCTCTCATCGTTAAACTTCATAATGTTTTTCTGCGTATCCCACTGAAAGATTTTGTGATGTCCGCCTCTGGAGCCGTTGGCAGATGTCATGCAATGGAATACGACTAGTCCTATACAGTATAATAATTAAGAAAATACCTCTTTATTAAGGATTAAGATTTTATTTCTTTGCATAACAGTTTACAATGTGTATTACAAATAATGATTTGCTAAGTACAAAGTATCATGCCGAGACATCCCGCGGGCAGACTAAACCTAATACTTTACCAACTACTAATACTAATATACATACAGTTAGTTCGAATTGAACACATTGATTTTTTTTTATATATCAACCAGAGGTAGTAATGTTTAGTGCAGTAATTAACATTAACAAGTAGTAGTATAACAAGCTACAAGTATTATTTTTTGAGGCGCACATTATACATATGAAAGTAGACCATTTTAGTTTGAAATAATCTTTAATCGTCTGGCACTTTTTGAGTTCTGATGTGGCGATAATTATATAGTGTTGTGTTGTTATAGTTTTGGGAGATGAGGTGATTCTAAGTAGAGCCTTGAATTGTAGTGCTCGGAGGCAATGGCCCTCTGTAATTTTCAGGCAATGAATTTCCAGATCGTAGGCCCATTTATATGCATAGTAATTTTTTGTATAGCGATGGACACAGGGTATATCAAGACTGTTTTGTCTGTGTATGCAAGTGCGTTCTATTGTATTCTCAAGATGGAATATGAGATCAAGGAAGGGTCTATATTAGAGAATCTATGTTTCTGTGTATTGTAGTAGGTACAACTAATATAAGTGATTTTTGTATGCTATGCAGGTTCACAGATCTTAAATAGCGGTGGATTTTGACCATGGCGCAGAGTCGTAGTCAATCTCACAGCGGCTTTCAGTTGTCTAATTAAAGGTTTTAATGTGATTTGCAGTGGGTTTGAACCCCATGCACAGTCACCATAGGTGAGCTAAGGGTAGCTATGAGAGAGTGGTAAAGAGCAAGAAGTGCCATCTGGGGTACATAGTCCGTATCTTACGAAAGGATGCCTACTGTTTTGGATTTCTTTTTTGGAAATACGCTAGTAGTTGGGCCTGAAACTTGAGCAACTCTAAAGTGGAGCCCTAGAAATTTTCCAGTCAGTGTGTCTTGAAATGGGAACCATTTATACGATACTGTTTAGCTTCAATATTTGCACTCTGTTTCAACAGTATGAAGTAGGTTTTGTCGATATTCTGAGAGTAACTTTGTTGGTCGTCATCCAAGATTGCGATATTTTTAGCATGTTTATCTAAGTATGACTATAGTTGGATAAGGTATTAAAAGACCCCATGGAAAATAAGTCACCTCTGACTTTTTTGGTTACCACCGAGTTCTGCTTACACACATGCAAGCTATGTATGATTAATCTATGTGACTATATATGTGCTATACTTGAATAAATTTACCTTATTTACATTATTATTTATGTCGAATTTTAGTGTCCCATCATATATTCATTTTCTAACTTTGCTATTATAGAAAACGAGTTTCTCTAGGTAACTTACATGATTACAAGTTATCAAGTGAAGAATAAAAAGGCAAACTACTGTGACTGGAACAATGTACATATAGCCCGCACCATAAATTGTGCATGCTTGAGTCCAGAGGCCAGACAAGGTATGTAAGATTGTGGACAGTGGAGTCCCCAAGTGCACATGCTGTGATTCCATCTCACATTGGTCTTCATATGCGTTAGCAACTGAATAAATTGCTAATATCTGTAGTGCTTCACAGCATGCGTTAGATTTGACAATCTTGGGTTGTCAGTAGCAGTTTGAGAACAATAATACGAAATCTTACAATTGAACTTTACTGCCTAAACTTTGGAGATTGACACAAGTCTCCATAATCTCATCATTCCATACATGCAGGAAGGAGCACTCTTGTCTATGGTGCATTCCAACAAGCATAAGCCAGACTCTTGGATGTCACTACCGCCCCGGTCTCCGGCGGGGTACAGTATTCTCTGGCAGTTAAATTCTTCACCACCACCCAATGTAGACCAAAACGAAATGTAAACTTGCCTAGATGGACATTGTGTGTGTTGTGTACTCACCCTAGTTGAGGTTCGGCAGGTCGAGATCCAAGCTGTTAGTTGTGTGTGTGTGTACTCACCTATTTGTGGTTGCAGGGGGTCGATCAATAGCTCCGGCCCCGCCTCTTCACTGATTGCTACTACTAGTCCGTCTCTCTCCCTGCCCAGACATTATCAATTCATACCTCCCTTAAAACATGTATGCTTTCCCGCCTCCACTAACTTCACTTTTCTCACGACTTGCACTTACTCTTTATCTGAAAGAATACTTCCTAACATCCCTTTGATTCAGCTGAGTCTCTTCACTTCCAATTGTGACCTCTTGTGTCTGTTCCCATCCCTGGAACATCTGTCTTTGTCCACCTTGTCTATTCCGCGCAGTATTTTATATGTCGTTTATCATGTCTCCTCCCCTGACCCTCCTGGCCTCCAGTGTCCTTCAGGTCCGGATTTCCTCAACCCTTTCTTCTTCGTAGGACAATCCCCGTAGCTCTGGGACTAGTCTTGTTGCAAACCTTTGCACTTTCTCAATTTCTTGACGGTGCTTGACTAGTCGGATTCCAAACTGGTGCTGCATACTCCCAGTATGCGGTCCTGACGTAAAGGTATACAGTGTCTTGATAACGAACTCCTTACTGAGGTATCCGGAACGCGCTATCCGTAGGTTCGCCGGCGCTTTCCGTAACCTGCAGCCAGTTTACTGATTTAGTGCGCCTCAGGAGTATCTCGGTGTTATATCTCCCCCCCCAGATCTTTCTCCTTGATTAGGTTTGCAGTCTTTGCCATTCTACAGCACTATATTTGTGTCTGCGGTCTTCTTTGTCCTTTCCCAATCTCATACATCTGCATTTGGCAGGTTTAAATTTCAAGGAGCCAGTGCTTATAGACCAGGCTTGTAGCCGTCCAGGTCTCTTTGTAGTCCTGCCTGATCCCTCGTCCGATTTGATTCTCTCATTAACTTCACATCATCTGCAAACAAGACACTTCTGAGTCTATTCTTCCGTAGGTACATTCCATATACCAAAAAAAACAGCACAGGTTCTAGGACTGACCCCTGTGGAACTACCTCACTTGTCACAGGCGCGCCCACTCCGACACCTCGTCACGTACCATGACTCGATTGCTGCCTCCCTGTCAAGGTATTCTCTGATCCATTGCAGTGCCTTTCCTGATATGTGTGGCCTGATCCTCTAGCTTTGTCAGAACCACTTTGTGAAGGAACTGTTGTCGAAGGCCTTCGTTGCAGCCAAGAAATATGCAGTCAATCCACCCCCTCGTCTCTTGTCTACTTCTGGTACACCTGTCAAAAACTCAGTAAGGTTGTGACACAGATTTTCCTTCCCTGAATACCGTGTTGGTTGTCAATTATACACTTGTTTCTTTCCAGGTGCTCACCACTTCCTCCTGATGAATTCTTCTCCATGACTTTGCATACTATACACGTTAGTAAAACAGTCTGTAGTTTTCAATGCCTCATGTCTGTCTCTCCCTTTTTAAAAAATAGGGACTACATTTGCCATCTTCATACCTCAGGGATTGCCTCATTTTCATGGATGTGTTGAAGATCTTTGAGTTAATGGCCACACTACAGCATCTAAGGACTTCCTCTCAGAGAATGTTGTCTGGTCCCGATCCCTCTTTTTTGAGGTTGTCATAGTTTAAACATAGCACGCTTCTCACCTCCTCCTTGGTTCTTATGTGTACCTCATCCAGCACTTGTTGGTGTAACCCCCCCCTATTCCGATTTCCTGGAAGTCCAAATGCTTCTTTAAAATCTCGTGTTGACTCTTCACATTACCTCTCGGATCGGTCGTTTCTTCTGTGAACTTCTCTCCCCATCACCTCTCCCTCATCGCATTATCCCTCTCCTGACTGTTGTTTTCTTCCTGATGTGGCTATACAATTAGCTTTGGGTCAGACATGACTTTCGTTTCTATATGTCATTTTCTATATTGTCGAGCAGAGCTTACCTTCTTATCTGTTGCATATTGGTTCTGGCTCTTCGGCTAATCCTCTTTTATTTTCCTTGGGTTCTCTTCTTCTGTACCTTTCTTTTACCTCTCTATGTACTAACACCTAATTTTGCCTCCCTACACCTTTGGGTGAAACCAAGGATTCCGTTCTGTTCTTGGGCCATTATTTCTGTTTCCCCTTGGGGGTCTGGAACCAAACTTGTCCTTCGGCTCCTTGCATTTTGAGTTGTCACATAGTCCATCATTCCTGTATCTCTTGGTTTTCCTGTCATTTCCCTCTCCCACTGAATGTCTTTGCAGGAAGTTCCTCATGCCCTGATACGTTCCCCCCTTAATGTAGTTTTGGGTTTCATTCCCATCCCTAGCTTCCGCTACTCCCTCTCCCACTTTGAAACTCAACTAAGGTAGTCAAAGCACAGAACCACATGATCACTAGCTCTAAGGCCTCTCCCATATACATGAAATCCTCGATCTCCAAACTACTCACGGTGAATACAAGGTCCATCTGCTGGATCATCCTCACCTCTCTCTCTGAATAGTGTCTTCTTTTAACTATCGTCTGTATGCAGAGGCTTTCAGTACCTTCTTACCATCCCATCATCCTTGGCTCTCCGTGTTGTCGGGACCTCCGGGCTCCAGGTTTTCCCATCAATCTCCCTTGTGATATGAAAAATCACCCGCAGAACTAGTAATCTTTGCTCCCCCCATCTGTGCTCTCCTGGCACCTCGAGGCTTAGTGTGTCAACCATTGCCTCTGTTGCCTCTCATCGTTTTCTTCTCTTGTGCCTTTCTGCAGTTCTATGGTGGTTGTACATTACTGCAAATATCTTACCTTATGCCCTCAGACTGGATGATCTACTAAGTAGTCCCCTTTGCTCCGTGCCATCCATTCCATCCATTTTCCCTCAAAACCCCCACAGGAGTTTTTAAATGAGCGTGCAACTCCTGTCCTCCTCCCACGCTCTCCTCTTATGGAACATCAAAACCTGCACACAACTCAATCACTATGAATTCAATGATAACAAATTTCAATTACTCCCACTATGGAAACTTAAGGAAATAAAAACTAATCGAGTACAAAACAAAATTCTAACCACCCTACAAGGCGATAAACTAATGTGAAGGATTTGGGATGAATAGATGTCAGAAAACCTCACCTTCAAAGATCAACAGACAACGTTTCTAGTCTATCACATTCTGTAGGAAAAATGATAGGATGATAATGGCAAACCTTTAAAACCCCAGGGAGGCTAAGATGGAGTACTGCAGTACTATTGAGCACTAACGGCCCCTTACAAGGCAGCAAATCTGCAGACCTGAAGATTATACAGAGAACTTTCACTCTACATATGAGTACAATAAAGCACTTCATAACTGGAACGTATTGAAAACCTTGAACATGAATCTCCTTGGAACGTAGTGAAAAAGATACATAACTACACCTGGACAACCCTAGACGGACAAGTCCCTAAAAATCTGCACCATGGATATCACTCCCTTTCCCAAATGAGTGTCTGGAACTAGAAAACTGTATTAACACTGCCTTCCAGCATTCACTATAAGGGGATTACCAATAGACTACCCCTGGCTGTCTTCAAGAAAGGGAGCTGGACAGGCACCTACAAGTAGTATCCGTGACCAGCACGCTGTGGTTCGTACACTTGATTGCATGCGTCCAGCAGTACAACCTGATCCATGGCCGTGAGGGCCTGGGTTATGGATTGGGCTGCAGGGGCGTTGAACACCCGAAACATCCTCCTCAAGGATTATTACAGCTACTAAACCACTATGACAGGAGTTGTGATGCATTGGAAGAAAACCAATAACGTAGATGTAGTATACACAGTTTTTGCAAAGGCATTCAACAAAAGCAATCATTGGGTAATTGTACACAGACAGAGGACAACAGGATATAATAGGAAATCAGGCAAATTTGATAACCAAGCTTTCTGACCGGGGGGGGGGAGAGACATAGAACACCACAGGAGGAGTATTAAAAGAGCGAAAATCTAGATATATTAAAAATCTTAGTACCCCCAAGGCTCAAGTCCAGGTGCCTTTACTGTTTCTCATTCTCATAGTGGACCACTAAGCACTGACCAAATTTTGTATCATTTATTGATGACCAATATAAAAATGGAAAATTTTCTAGGGTGCTTACCTGTATGTACCTCAACATGATATACATACCATAATCTCAATGGAGACAATCATATTGTTTACCGTAGTCACTCCCCACCCCAATCCCGTTTAGACATTGAGAAAAACTTAACCCCCCTGGTCGCACAAGTGGTCCCCTCGACCTCTACAATCTTATCCTCATCGTATCCGAGACCATATGGAGTGTGGTAGCACCCACAGTACGGTGCTACTAATTAATTGTGGACTGTATAGATTATAATTAGTTTACACCTGAATGAAGGGGGGGGGAGGGGGGGGGGGGGGGGTAGGAACACATGGATACATCCGTCAAGGATAAACATTTGTACAAATCACCACTACTTTACCAGATGTTCCTCGCTCTGGTGGTCGACTTGATGTAGCTGGATCACCTCCGTAACCTAACTAAGTAAACATACCACTCTACTGCCATCTACAGGTTGCCTACTAACATAGATAGGGTACTTAACTGATGGGCTGATTGATACTCCTCATTTCTTGATTCATCACCATCTCATTTTCGATGTCCTGCACATCCCGACACGAATTCTCATTCCGCAGGAACGAGGTATCACGCTGTTTGTCCTGCGTTAGACGGTCGTGTCTCAAGAGTTCTCCCCTTTCCTCGTCTCGTTAACACGATTTCTAGCGTGTTTCATCATCGGAGCCAGACGAACTTATTTCACTTCACATTTCTCTTAACTTAGCGTTATATCATTAATTACATTACTATTACCACAAGCCGATTTACACGTCTCATAACTAAAAAACAAATTAAGGTTCTACTCCACTTAGGTAGATCTGAGACCGATGAGTGATGAATAAATCCAAGGAAATTTTCCCCAGACACAGCCATTGTGGCGCGTCAGTCACAGCCTGCTAACCTTCCCCTTATCACACTTTTTTATTACCACTCTATTACTGTGGTCCCGAGAAATCCCCTTTCCCTCCCCTCAACCCACACCAGAACAATTACACACTCTACTTAGCTTATAGAAATGAGGCCTATATTAATCCTTGTCAGGCACCGTGAACGTCATTTCGTGGTTTCCATTTTTCTCAGCTTCCTCACACCATTGCAAACGCATCAACGCCCCTCTCCCCCCCTCCGCCCACAATCCAGCGCACATAGCGCCAATCAGGAACTCATTGGTTTCTATCACTTATATTTCAAATACATTTTTGACCACCATATAGACCACATCTCAACACCTATTAGCCATCTATAGTTTCGGAAAATCAAAAAATTTTCCGTACACAGTTGCATAAGCAATGTTTGCGGCCGGAGGGCGAGGTCGTTGCTTGGAGACGATCATGTACATAATGTGGAGTACAATTTTCCCATCTTCCACCTAGTGCCACAAAGCAATCATTTATTGAACTCCTCAAAATGGACTAATTAGTGGTTCCATCTCTCAGGGGCATAACCTATGCCCCTGGATTAATTTATTGGGCATACTGGAATGTTTGAGACTTTAAAACAATAACAAAGTCTCCTCAGTAACCCAAGTCAAACCCCAGGGGCGTACCAGCACATTACTGCATATAGGCACCATAACTCCTGCTCAGCTATATTTCATGTGATCCCTCAAATGGACTATTGGGTTCCATTCGTCTCCAGGGGCATACAACCTATGGCTCCCCTGGATTAAAGTTATTGGTGCATGACTGCAGGAATATCTTAGGCGTGCACTTTGACACTACTCTAATGGGTCGGGCGAGTCTCTACATCGCTAGCCCAAGTGCACGCGCCGACAACACGAGCAGGATGAGGACTAGTGCATGACAGGCAGGCCAACTCCATGGCCCAAGATCTATATTTATCTGATGCGTCCATCCTGAACAGGCTGCACTGATAATTGCGGTGTTCGCCGATTCTCAGGCTCAGGGGCATAAGGCGCTATGCGACCCTGGATGTAATTGCATTGGGGCAACTGGGAATTGTTGTGTGAGGAATTTAAACAAGTTAACATGTCTCGGCCTCGAGTCTATCGCCGAATCGATGGCTCGCCCAGCACGATATAGTCAGTCCATTAACACTTCTGATGCAAGAGACCGAGCAGGCTTAGCAGCCAACAATGCTGCCATTCTAGTAACCTTCATCTCTTCTATACATTGCACTAGACAATCACGCAACTCGACATTCTAGCAAAGATTCGACATTACGCTCATCACGAATAAGGCAGTAGTTTCAACATCAAGAGACCAACGTTACCTATTGTTGATCTATCGCAGTCAGATCGGATGGGCACGACATCAGGAGACAACGCTGGCTAGCCGTGTCTCTGCCGGTTCTACTGCGTCGCCTCTAGAAGTAAGCACAACCAATGTTATTATTTATAGACTATGCAACTCATAATTACACAGTAAGTAGGTGGCGCGTTCTAGTAAGTCAGTCAACAAGTTCTTGTGAGGTGTGCTTAGAGTGCTCCGTTATACTGTAGCGTGCGAGTGAGTGCATCGTCGAGAGAGCGCTCATACAACTCCTGATACACTGTAGCATGCCTATGTGTACATGAACGCTACTCTACTCACATACTCTGCACAGAGAGAGGTTAATTGAACTCCCGAGCAAGGTCACAATGGCGCCACGCAATGTCGTGGAGTGCGCGCACAGATAGAGTATACAACTCAGATTCACAAGACTATCAGCACATCCCCTTCTATTGCAGGTACTGTGTCTAAGAATTACAAGACTACATTTGGACTTTACATCAGTTAACATTCACATCTCTACGATGCTGTCTCCCTCCCACATGCGGAGATTCGTAGACTGCGTTCTAACATCCCATTCTACGATAGAAGAATCATCAATATTAGACTAATGGGTTGACCTTTACTATAAGAGTAAGAGAACACCAGTGACCGTATCACACTACTTGCATCTAGTATACTTACTTACTAGGCGGCTAGGTCTGCCATAATACAATATGAGCCCGTACCAGTCGTTGAGGAGAGTGCGGCGTGTACAGCCATTTGGATTTATGCCCCTTTACGACCAATTCTTTACATCAAACTAAACACGCGGGGTCGGAAGGCTGGAGCGGGGGGGGGGGGGGGGGGGGGGGCTCACTAGCCATCATATTCGCCATTAGCTGCAACCTTTACATCAGTCACTGTATTGCTGGTGCAGGGTTATGTTAACATTAATCATTGTCCACCAATTTATTATAAGGATATCAAACATACAACCCTGCACATAACTGTATGGTCTTTCCCAACTAGGTTTGCATTCTGATAGGCAACGGTTCAATTTGGTATGTCCAATCCTTTACATTATGAATTGTCTAGACATCACTGGTGGATAATCTGTCAGAAGTTATTTCATTCTTTCCACTTTAATTCCCCATAATTAAAGGCATTACAATTGTTTAGTGAAAAATGAGTACCCTGTGCAAATAGGCAGACTCTCTTGCTCACTCTGCCTGGACCATCTTATTAACACTGTGGATTTAACACATCTACAGGCGAGGTACTTAATTCCTCTATACCTTGATGCGTGAGGAACCACTATACTGATATCCTGACTTGAGATACGTGTGCCTATTTAACTCTTTACTATGATTATTACCACTGGATTATTTGTTTCCCTTTTGAGCATTGACAGATACCTTCAGAGTCATTATGTGTTTACATTCCTTGAGAACCGTTTGGCTGACTGGTCTGCAATTGAACAATTCTAATTCTCCGACCTAGTCTATGATTTCCTCCAGACCGTACTTTAATACTTACGGAGGTTATTGAGAGAGAACACAACACACCCTTGCATTATATAGGTTGATCTAAACGGCGCCTGGCTTACTAGCCCTTTTAATTTTATTCAAAGCCTTACTTTTACAAGAACAGTTTTTCTTCCTATTCCGTAGATGATCAGTATTAATTATAACATTCATTTCACATTTCCATCGTGCACAATTCTCTAGGGTCAGATCTCTTCACAATCTTTAAACACAATGTACCAATCAAATCTTAACTCCTCTAAAGCATCTAAATATAACTTTATTCATTAGGTTCACTGTTCTTCTTGATACTTCACTAAATCAAATGCCCTTGAGGCGATCGTCACATGGCTTTTAATACCTTAATGAGACTTATCATAACCTTCTAAAATTCAGCTTCAGCCACATTAACTCCTTAGATCCAGTCATGGTTAGAGAATTATTAAGAGCACTGATTATACAACTTAAGTAGGCATCCGTTAGAAGAGTAATTCTTGCACTTTACTATTGAGCTATAACAATCCTAGCCACACTTGTGCTAGCATTAATTGGGCTAAATTGTCATCCATCACACGCATCGATCTTAAATCTCTGAGTGCACCACTACAATCTCCCACTTCCTTCAATCGTCACTTTAATTATTAAGTAATTAATTCATTAATTCTTTCACTATAGACTGCATCCGTTTTCGAATGATCAACTGGCAGATATTGAAAATTTTCTAGGGTGGCTTACCTGTATGGTACCTCAACATTATATACACTTACCTAATCTCATTGGGAGACAATCATATTGTTTCACCGTAGTCACGCCCGTGTAGACATTTGGAAAACTTAAACCAAACCCCCTGGTCGGCGTCAAGGTGTTCCCTCGAGCTCACAATCTACCATATCATCCGAGACCAGTCATGATTGGGTAGCACCCACAAGTACGGTGCTACTAATTAATTGGTGGACTGTATAGATTATATTAGTTTAACTGATTGAGGGGGGGGGTAGGACACACAATGGATACATCCGTCAAGGAAAACATTTGTACATAATCCACTACTTTACCAGATGTGTCTCTGGTTGGTCACTTTTAATGTAGCTGGATCAACTCGTAACCTTATCTAATTATAACATACCAGCTACTGGCCAGTCTAAGGTTGCTAAACTAGAAGGGTTATACTTAATCTGTGGGTGATTGATATTCCCCTCATTACTATGATTCATCTCATCTCATTTTCGATGTCCTGCTACACACCGACAATACATTCATTCTTCATTCGCCCAGCAGGACCGAGGATTATCCCTGCTGGTTTGTCCATGCTTTACAGAGGAAGACGTCGTGACTCAAGTGAGTTTCCCTTCATCGTCTCGTTAACAACGAGGTCTAAGCGTACGTTCACTCTCGGAGGCAAACGACTGTATTTCACTTCACATATTCGCTTAACTTAGCGTTTTTCTCATTAATTACTTTACAATTCACAAGCCGATTTAACGTCCTCATGAGCGCGCTCTACTGAATACAAATTAGAGGTCCACGTCATTAAGATCTAGACCGAAGAGTGATGATTAAACCAAAGGGTGAATTTTTCGCCCCAGACCACAGTCCATTGTGGCGCGTCAGTCACCCGCTCCTTCTCTTTCACCTTTTCTACCACTCTATTACGTGGTCATCCGTAAATTCCCGTCCCCTCACTCTCCACCAGGACAATTACGACACTTCTTATTATGGAAATGAGGCCTATATTAATCTTAGGCCACCGTGAATCGTCAATGTTGTCGTGGTTCCACGTTTTCTCAGCTTTCCTCACCACCATTCAAAACAATACGTGCGCCTCTTCCCCCCCGCACATGCCCGCTGCATGCGCAAAAGGGACTCTTGGTTCTTACCTTATTTTCAAAATTACATGTTTTGGATCCCTATATAACACATTAAACACCTATCAGCACAATAGTTTTCTGGAAAATCTAAACACTAAATTTCCACAATAAACATGAAAATCACCTCTGTAGAAGACTCGTACGGTAACAAATTGCAAGAGGATATGTGCAAAGTTCTTCCTAGAGGGCAGTAAGAAAATAACGTATTGTTCCAATGGTGACAAGTTTTATCTGCTCTGATATGCAAAGTGTGAGGACTTGAAAGACACATTGTATCGAAATAGAAGAGATCACCAAACTGAACTAATTGTAACAATAAAGATCTGAATGTAAACCATGGCACAGAACCATTTCGTACATACGCACAAAAGCAAATGTCATGACACTCCGGAAAATTACAGGGTGGAGATAATTTTATTTTCAAAAGTAAAATAATCTCAATGGAGATACTACTCTGAAATCGCTTGTTCTCATTCTCATTAAGAATTGCTCAGGAGTTGATGGGTTCCACTCAAAAGCAGGAGAGATCACTAGAGCTGTAATAGATACATTGCATGATCATTTATGGTCCACAGAGAGCCAGCCAAATAAAGTTCACTTAAATTTACTGGAATTCCTCAAAGCTTTAAATAGTATGTCTTTTTGTTGGAGAGGAGGACAGAGAATATAAGAACAATTAATATTGACAAGTACTTGAGGGCTTACCCTTTCAATCCACACACTTGCCATAACCAACATACCGAGTGAAAGATATGGAGAGTGGTAAAATAAAACTCTCAGCTTTCAAAAAAATCAGGGGGGTTTGGGCACAGTAAAATAACTTTGATGTTACCATCATGTTCCACATTTAATTATCTTACCAACGATATCAGTACACTGCTTCTGAACAAGTGTAGACTCTTCAAAGAAAAAACCCCCTTACAGTAACCTCCATCAAGTGCCAGAATCAACCAGGACTGTGATGTGTCATGTGGGCCATCTTGGGCAGCCAGACAGTCAATATGCCACGTCTTGATCAGGCAAGCACCAACAAGTCTCTGGCCCAGGCTGGGCCTGCAGGACAGTAGAAAAACTTGACTAATCTCATCAAATTACAAAGAACTTTAAGCTAACATGGTTCACTTGTTAAAGGACTTCGAGATGGAATATTCACTGGAACATTATACCAATATAAACATTAGTGACAAAGTTGTTTATCTGATCGCAGGGGAAACTGAACAATAGTTTGAATCTGACCTCAGAGGAATACTAATAATAATATTACTAGTGCGTTAAATTCCTGTAAAGTGAAAGACTCGGCTCGGCTAAGGTATGTTCTAAACTAGAACACAGATATTATTATTACTAAAGATTAGCCGGAATTCTCCCGGCCCGGGGCCTTTTTCCAAGTGGTGGCCCGGCTTGGCTTTCCCTCTTTAGGGTGTCGGGAGCTGAGACCTAAGTCTCCATGGGAGGACGGGGGCACAAGTACCTTTCCTCATCTTTGGGACCACTGTCCCCAGGCCCTAGCCACAAGCTAGGTCCTCCTTCAGGCTGCCATCCCCCGGCCCCAAGGTGCAAATGGGATGACAGTCTTATGAGCTAAAGGCTCGGGCTCCGGCACCTACCCTTACCCCTAGAAGGGTTAGCCATGGTGTCGACTAGAACACAGATCAAGGATGCCAGAATGGGTTGTAGGATGAATTATTTTTTTTTTACCTAACACGACATATATAATATAAATAATCTCATTACTTATTCCCTATTATTATCTTCTTTAGTCATTGATTAGACTCTTGCCACTAAGTACAGTTTATTGTGCACTTCCTATATCCATTCCTGTGGACGGTAGGGCAAGAGGCTATATAGAAACACAAAATTCCCAGGAAGTAGCACCCAAAAGGGTTAACAAGGTGTATAATTGATGATCTATATCTATCCTATCTACAGTTCACTATCTGTTACACGACCGCAATTAGGAAATTTACTTAGTATATCTGGTATCTTATTCTTTCATTAATAAGATAGCTGATCATGGCACATATTCAATCAATTCAATACACTCTCTAAATTCAATTTCAATTCAATTCAAAGTTTATTCCTCTATCTACAGGATTACAATGCGAGTTTACAGAATTTGGTTATTGTTTTGGTTACATGTTGTAAAATAATAATTTCTCAGAGTGTTCACTAGACTACACCTAGCTATGGCTAGCATTTCGGGCAGACTTAGATTAAATCCTCTATTTTTTAAAATATTACAAATTAGGAGGTAAGTGGTATTAGAGCTAAGTGCTCAAATAATACCCGCGTTTGCTGAGTTTTAGCAATGTATAATGCTTTGTTCTATGGCTCAGTACATAGTTTCACTTACATTGCGTATCACAGGATTCATTATTTTATAAGATTGAGATTACATATTTCTGTTTATGGTCAATATGGGTGAGTGAGTGTAAGTGTGAACCACCAGGTGTTCTATTCGCTGTAGTAGTTGATGGTGTATCAGGGAATAGATGATTTTCTAATGGTAGTTTTTGAAGGTGATAATGTAGTCTGCAGTTCTAGAGTCTCCAGGTAGGGTGTTCCAGATTTTCAGGGCCTTTGCCCTACTCTGAATTTTTGTATAAAGGGTTTAGTCGGACACGGGGAATGTCGTAGAGATGTGTTGTGTCTGGTGTTAGTTGCCTGTGGGTTCTGTCACCACTTACAAGAAAGCGTATAGGTCATCGGTTGATATTGGCAGTTTACGGTCTCTGTAGATTGTGATTGAGCACAGTAGTAAGTTGTGGATGTACGCACAGGGAGTAAGTTTAGAGATCTTAAGATGGGGGGTGAGTCTTTGCCAGGGATGGAGTTAGCTGATTATTCTTACTGTCAGCTTTTTGTTGGGTTTACTTATTGGCTTTAGGTGTGTTGCCTGCAGTGATCCCGCAAGCACAAATAGCATAGGTGAGGTATGGATAAATAAGTGAGATGGTATATGTGAGAAGGGCATTTGCGGCAAGTAATCTCGTATCTTGGAGAGGATCCAGACCGTTTTAGATACTCTTTTTGGTTATGTGGTTGGTATGGGGGCTGAAATTCAGGTGTTTGTCAGGTAGCAGGCCTAGAATTTTGCCCTCATTATGTTATTTATACTTAGGTTATTATAGCTAATTCTATATTCCTTAAGTAATTGGACACAATTAAAGCACATCTAGTGTCAAGACATGACGCAATATGCCTTATCACAATAATTTGCACTTAGTTTGATCATCATTTGTGTGTCTCCCAAACTGTCCCAGAAGTACTATAGTAACCAAGCCTAAGCCTGGCTACTACACAACCGCAATACCTGTGCGGTTTTACCTGTAGGGAGTTCCGGGGGGCCAACGCCCCCAGCGGCCCGAGGTCTCGACCAAGGCTCTCTGGTGGATTCAGAACCTGATCAACCAGCTGTTACCTGCTGGCTGCACCGCAATCCAACGTACGAGCCCCAGCCCGCTGGTCATCGTACCTGGAGTTCACCTGGAGTTTAGACCTGGAAGAGAGTTCGTGGGGTCAACGCCCCGCTGCCCGGTCTGTGACCAGGCCTCCTTGGCGTCGTCAAGCCTGATCAACCAGCGTTTCTGCTGTTGCACGCAAACCAACGTACGAGCCATCCGCCAGGCTGGCCAGGAACCGACTTTAGGTGCTTTTCCGTGCCAGCCTGAAGATTGCCAGGGTCTGTTGGTAAATCCCCCTTAGGTATGCTGGGGGCAGTTGAACAGTCTCGGGGCCCCTGACACTTATTGTTATGGCTCTTAACGTGCCTAGTTGAAACCCCCTGCTTTCATTGGGGGATGTTGCATCGTCTCCAAGTCCTTTTGCTTTCGTAGTGAGTTATTTCCGTGTAGCAAAGTTCGTACTATCCCTCTAGTTCCACTCTTGTCCAGTCCCAGTCTTGAAGACTTCCAGGGTGCCTATTGTACATCCCCTTAACGTTAGCTGGGAGCAGTTTAATCAGTCCTCGGGCCCCTACACCTTATTGTATTGTCTCTAACTGCTCATGCACCCTCTGCTTTTCATTGGGGTACTTGCATCGTCCTGTCCCCCGAGTCTTTGCTTTCGTTGTGAGTGATTTTCGTGTGCAAGATCGGTACTTGTCCCTCTAGGATTTTCCAGGTGTATATAATCATGTAATTCTCCTCCCCGTCCCTTCGTTCCAGGGAGTTACAGGTCAGGAACTTCAAAGCGCTCCCAGTAATTTGAGGTGTTTTATCTCCGTTATGATGCGCACCGTGAAGGTTCTCTTGTACATTTTCCTAGGTCAGCAATTCACCTGGCCTTGAAAGTTTGCTGTTAGTGTGCAGCAATGATAGATTTTTCCAGCCCTAGATATGAACATAGCGACAAAAGAGTGTCACATGGGCCGCATCCCTATTTTCGAAGGTTCTCATTCACCATCCTGTCACTTTTTTTAGGCAGATGCGATTGATACAAATGTTATTGGTCCGTGAAGGTGAGAACCCTCCGACATAATCACTCCTGTCTTTGCGACTTGGTTTTCGCTCTATTTTGTACCGGAATTTTGTATTTGTACCTGATCAAGTTTTAATTTCCTCATGTTTACCATATCTGAGCTAATGAAATATCTCTCATCGTTAAACTTCATAATGTTTTTCTGCGTATCCCACTGAAAGATTTTGTGATGTCCGCCTCTGGAGCCGTTGGCAGATGTCATGCAATGGAATACGACTAGTCCTATACAGTATAATAATTAAGAAAATACCTCTTTATTAAGGATTAAGATTTTATTTCTTTGCATAACAGTTTACAATGTGTATTACAAATAATGATTTGCTAAGTACAAAGTATCATGCCGAGACATCCCGCGGGCAGACTAAACCTAATACTTTACCAACTACTAATACTAATATACATACAGTTAGTTCGAATTGAACACATTGATTTTTTTTTATATATCAACCAGAGGTAGTAATGTTTAGTGCAGTAATTAACATTAACAAGTAGTAGTATAACAAGCTACAAGTATTATTTTTTGAGGCGCACATTATACATATGAAAGTAGACCATTTTAGTTTGAAATAATCTTTAATCGTCTGGCACTTTTTGAGTTCTGATGTGGCGATAATTATATAGTGTTGTGTTGTTATAGTTTTGGGAGATGAGGTGATTCTAAGTAGAGCCTTGAATTGTAGTGCTCGGAGGCAATGGCCCTCTGTAATTTTCAGGCAATGAATTTCCAGATCGTAGGCCCATTTATATGCATAGTAATTTTTTGTATAGCGATGGACACAGGGTATATCAAGACTGTTTTGTCTGTGTATGCAAGTGCGTTCTATTGTATTCTCAAGATGGAATATGAGATCAAGGAAGGGTCTATATTAGAGAATCTATGTTTCTGTGTATTGTAGTAGGTACAACTAATATAAGTGATTTTTGTATGCTATGCAGGTTCACAGATCTTAAATAGCGGTGGATTTTGACCATGGCGCAGAGTCGTAGTCAATCTCACAGCGGCTTTCAGTTGTCTAATTAAAGGTTTTAATGTGATTTGCAGTGGGTTTGAACCCCATGCACAGTCACCATAGGTGAGCTAAGGGTAGCTATGAGAGAGTGGTAAAGAGCAAGAAGTGCCATCTGGGGTACATAGTCCGTATCTTACGAAAGGATGCCTACTGTTTTGGATTTCTTTTTTGGAAATACGCTAGTAGTTGGGCCTGAAACTTGAGCAACTCTAAAGTGGAGCCCTAGAAATTTTCCAGTCAGTGTGTCTTGAAATGGGAACCATTTATACGATACTGTTTAGCTTCAATATTTGCACTCTGTTTCAACAGTATGAAGTAGGTTTTGTCGATATTCTGAGAGTAACTTTGTTGGTCGTCATCCAAGATTGCGATATTTTTAGCATGTTTATCTAAGTATGACTATAGTTGGATAAGGTATTAAAAGACCCCATGGAAAATAAGTCACCTCTGACTTTTTTGGTTACCACCGAGTTCTGCTTACACACATGCAAGCTATGTATGATTAATCTATGTGACTATATATGTGCTATACTTGAATAAATTTACCTTATTTACATTATTATTTATGTCGAATTTTAGTGTCCCATCATATATTCATTTTCTAACTTTGCTATTATAGAAAACGAGTTTCTCTAGGTAACTTACATGATTACAAGTTATCAAGTGAAGAATAAAAAGGCAAACTACTGTGACTGGAACAATGTACATATAGCCCGCACCATAAATTGTGCATGCTTGAGTCCAGAGGCCAGACAAGGTATGTAAGATTGTGGACAGTGGAGTCCCCAAGTGCACATGCTGTGATTCCATCTCACATTGGTCTTCATATGCGTTAGCAACTGAATAAATTGCTAATATCTGTAGTGCTTCACAGCATGCGTTAGATTTGACAATCTTGGGTTGTCAGTAGCAGTTTGAGAACAATAATACGAAATCTTACAATTGAACTTTACTGCCTAAACTTTGGAGATTGACACAAGTCTCCATAATCTCATCATTCCATACATGCAGGAAGGAGCACTCTTGTCTATGGTGCATTCCAACAAGCATAAGCCAGACTCTTGGATGTCACTACCGCCCCGGTCTCCGGCGGGGTACAGTATTCTCTGGCAGTTAAATTCTTCACCACCACCCAATGTAGACCAAAACGAAATGTAAACTTGCCTAGATGGACATTGTGTGTGTTGTGTACTCACCCTAGTTGAGGTTCGGCAGGTCGAGATCCAAGCTGTTAGTTGTGTGTGTGTGTACTCACCTATTTGTGGTTGCAGGGGGTCGATCAATAGCTCCGGCCCCGCCTCTTCACTGATTGCTACTACTAGTCCGTCTCTCTCCCTGCCCAGACATTATCAATTCATACCTCCCTTAAAACATGTATGCTTTCCCGCCTCCACTAACTTCACTTTTCTCACGACTTGCACTTACTCTTTATCTGAAAGAATACTTCCTAACATCCCTTTGATTCAGCTGAGTCTCTTCACTTCCAATTGTGACCTCTTGTGTCTGTTCCCATCCCTGGAACATCTGTCTTTGTCCACCTTGTCTATTCCGCGCAGTATTTTATATGTCGTTTATCATGTCTCCTCCCCTGACCCTCCTGGCCTCCAGTGTCCTTCAGGTCCGGATTTCCTCAACCCTTTCTTCTTCGTAGGACAATCCCCGTAGCTCTGGGACTAGTCTTGTTGCAAACCTTTGCACTTTCTCAATTTCTTGACGGTGCTTGACTAGTCGGATTCCAAACTGGTGCTGCATACTCCCAGTATGCGGTCCTGACGTAAAGGTATACAGTGTCTTGATAACGAACTCCTTACTGAGGTATCCGGAACGCGCTATCCGTAGGTTCGCCGGCGCTTTCCGTAACCTGCAGCCAGTTTACTGATTTAGTGCGCCTCAGGAGTATCTCGGTGTTATATCTCCCCCCCCAGATCTTTCTCCTTGATTAGGTTTGCAGTCTTTGCCATTCTACAGCACTATATTTGTGTCTGCGGTCTTCTTTGTCCTTTCCCAATCTCATACATCTGCATTTGGCAGGTTTAAATTTCAAGGAGCCAGTGCTTATAGACCAGGCTTGTAGCCGTCCAGGTCTCTTTGTAGTCCTGCCTGATCCCTCGTCCGATTTGATTCTCTCATTAACTTCACATCATCTGCAAACAAGACACTTCTGAGTCTATTCTTCCGTAGGTACATTCCATATACCAAAAAAAACAGCACAGGTTCTAGGACTGACCCCTGTGGAACTACCTCACTTGTCACAGGCGCGCCCACTCCGACACCTCGTCACGTACCATGACTCGATTGCTGCCTCCCTGTCAAGGTATTCTCTGATCCATTGCAGTGCCTTTCCTGATATGTGTGGCCTGATCCTCTAGCTTTGTCAGAACCACTTTGTGAAGGAACTGTTGTCGAAGGCCTTCGTTGCAGCCAAGAAATATGCAGTCAATCCACCCCCTCGTCTCTTGTCTACTTCTGGTACACCTGTCAAAAACTCAGTAAGGTTGTGACACAGATTTTCCTTCCCTGAATACCGTGTTGGTTGTCAATTATACACTTGTTTCTTTCCAGGTGCTCACCACTTCCTCCTGATGAATTCTTCTCCATGACTTTGCATACTATACACGTTAGTAAAACAGTCTGTAGTTTTCAATGCCTCATGTCTGTCTCTCCCTTTTTAAAAAATAGGGACTACATTTGCCATCTTCATACCTCAGGGATTGCCTCATTTTCATGGATGTGTTGAAGATCTTTGAGTTAATGGCCACACTACAGCATCTAAGGACTTCCTCTCAGAGAATGTTGTCTGGTCCCGATCCCTCTTTTTTGAGGTTGTCATAGTTTAAACATAGCACGCTTCTCACCTCCTCCTTGGTTCTTATGTGTACCTCATCCAGCACTTGTTGGTGTAACCCCCCCCTATTCCGATTTCCTGGAAGTCCAAATGCTTCTTTAAAATCTCGTGTTGACTCTTCACATTACCTCTCGGATCGGTCGTTTCTTCTGTGAACTTCTCTCCCCATCACCTCTCCCTCATCGCATTATCCCTCTCCTGACTGTTGTTTTCTTCCTGATGTGGCTATACAATTAGCTTTGGGTCAGACATGACTTTCGTTTCTATATGTCATTTTCTATATTGTCGAGCAGAGCTTACCTTCTTATCTGTTGCATATTGGTTCTGGCTCTTCGGCTAATCCTCTTTTATTTTCCTTGGGTTCTCTTCTTCTGTACCTTTCTTTTACCTCTCTATGTACTAACACCTAATTTTGCCTCCCTACACCTTTGGGTGAAACCAAGGATTCCGTTCTGTTCTTGGGCCATTATTTCTGTTTCCCCTTGGGGGTCTGGAACCAAACTTGTCCTTCGGCTCCTTGCATTTTGAGTTGTCACATAGTCCATCATTCCTGTATCTCTTGGTTTTCCTGTCATTTCCCTCTCCCACTGAATGTCTTTGCAGGAAGTTCCTCATGCCCTGATACGTTCCCCCCTTAATGTAGTTTTGGGTTTCATTCCCATCCCTAGCTTCCGCTACTCCCTCTCCCACTTTGAAACTCAACTAAGGTAGTCAAAGCACAGAACCACATGATCACTAGCTCTAAGGCCTCTCCCATATACATGAAATCCTCGATCTCCAAACTACTCACGGTGAATACAAGGTCCATCTGCTGGATCATCCTCACCTCTCTCTCTGAATAGTGTCTTCTTTTAACTATCGTCTGTATGCAGAGGCTTTCAGTACCTTCTTACCATCCCATCATCCTTGGCTCTCCGTGTTGTCGGGACCTCCGGGCTCCAGGTTTTCCCATCAATCTCCCTTGTGATATGAAAAATCACCCGCAGAACTAGTAATCTTTGCTCCCCCCATCTGTGCTCTCCTGGCACCTCGAGGCTTAGTGTGTCAACCATTGCCTCTGTTGCCTCTCATCGTTTTCTTCTCTTGTGCCTTTCTGCAGTTCTATGGTGGTTGTACATTACTGCAAATATCTTACCTTATGCCCTCAGACTGGATGATCTACTAAGTAGTCCCCTTTGCTCCGTGCCATCCATTCCATCCATTTTCCCTCAAAACCCCCACAGGAGTTTTTAAATGAGCGTGCAACTCCTGTCCTCCTCCCACGCAAGAGGATATGTGCAAATTTTCCCAGAGGGCAGTAAAAAATCGTGATGTTCAATGGTGAAAATTTTTTACTGCTCTGATATGCAAAGTGTGAGGAACTTGAAAGACACATTGTATACGAAATAGAAGAGGATCACCAAACTGAACAATTGTAACATAAAAGATCTGAAAGTAACCATGGCAGCAGACCTTTCTCAATAAGCACAAAGCAAATGTCATGACATCCAGAAAATTACAGGGTGGATAATGTTTATTTTCAAAAAGTAAAATAATATCAATGGAGATACTACTGAAATCGCTTGTTCTCTCTCATTAAGAGTATTGCTCAGAGTTGATGGTTCCACTCACAGCAGGAGAGACACTAGAGCTGTAATAGATATTGAGATCATTTATGGTCCACAGAGAGCCAGCCAATAAAGCACTTAAATTACTGTGAATTCCTCAAAGCTTTAAATAGTATGTATTTGTTGGAGAGGAGGACAGAGAGATATAAGACAATTAATATGTGGAAAGTACTTGAGGGCTTAGTCCTAAATCCACACACTGCCATAACAACATACCGGAGTGAAAGATATGGGAGAGTGTAAAATAAACCCAGTTAAAATCAGGGGGGTTGTGGGCACAGTAAAATAACTTTGTGTTAACATCCATGTTCCACATTTTAATATCTTACCAGACGATATCAGATACACTGCTAGAACAAGTGTAGAAGTCTTCAAGAGAAACCCCTACAGGTACCTCCATCAAGTGCCAGATCAACCAGGATGTGATGTGTATGTGGGCCATTGGGCAGCCAACAGCAATAGCCCAGTTGATCAGGCAAGCACCAGACAAGCCTGGCCCAGGGCTGGGCTGCAGGAGTAGAAAAACTTGAAATTCATCAATTATCAAAGGTAACTTTAAGCTTAACATGGTCACTGTTAAAGGTCTCGAGATGGGAATATTCACTGGAATTATACCAATATAACATTAGTGACAAAGTTGTTATGCTGGTCAGGGGAAACATGGAAACTATAGTTTGAATATCTGACCAAGGAGGATACTAATATCAATATTAATAGTGGTTAATCCTGGTAAAGTGAAAGACTCGGCTGGCTAAGGTAATGTTCAAACTAGAACACAGATTATTATTATTATTAAAGATTAGCCGGTATTCTCCCGGCCCGGGCCTTTTCCAAGTGGTGGCCCGGCCTTGGCTCCCTCTTTAGGGAGTGTCTGAGACCTAAGTCTCCCATGGGAGGAGGCACAAGTACCTCCTCATCTTTGGGACCAACTGTCCCCAGGCCTAGCCACAAGCTAGGCCTCTCTGGTCTGCCATCCCCGCCCCAAGGGGGCAAATGGGAATGACAGTCTTATGAGCTAAAGGCTCGGGCTCAGGCACCTACCCTACCCTAGAAGGGTTAGGCATGGTGTCGATCTAGAACACAGATCAAGGATGCGACAGAAAGGGTGGGGAATTATTTTTTTTTTTTTACCTAACACACATATAAATATAAATAACTCATTTTACCTTATTCCTAGTATATCTTCTTTAGATTGATTAGATTTTGCCACCCAAGTGACTAGTTTATTGTGCACCCAAATATCCATCCTGTGGACGGTAGGGCAAGAGCATATAGATAAACAAAAGTCCCAGGAAGTAGCCCCCAAAAAGGGGTTAACAGGTGTATATTTGGATTTATATCTACATATCTACAGTTCACTTATCTGTTACAAGCAAATTTAGGAAATTTACTTAGTATATCTGGTATCTTATTTTCATTAATAAGATATCTTGATATGTCACATATTCAATTCAATTCAATTCAATTCAAATTCAATTCAATTCAATTCAAAGTTTATTCTCTATAAGGATTACAATGCTGAGTTTACAGAATTTGGTTATTGTTTGGTTTACATGTAGTAAAATAATAATTACAGAGTGTACCACTAGAACACCTAGCATGGCTAGGCATTTCGGGCAGACTTAGATTAAATCTTATTTTTAAAATATTACAAATTATGAGGTAAGTTGGTATTATGGCTAAGTGACTAAATACCAGTTTGTGAGTTTAGCAATGTGAATGCTTTTGTTTGGCACAGTACATAGTTTCAGTATTGGAGTATCACAGGATTCATTATTTTAAGATTGAGATTAATATTTCTGTTTATGGTCAAATGGGTGAGTGAGTGTAAGTGTGAACCACCAGGTGGTATTCGTGTAGTTAGTTGATGGGGTGTATCAGGGAGATAAGATGTTTTCTAATGGTAGTTTTGAAGGTGATGAATGTGTCTGCAGTTCTAGAGTTCTCAGGTAGGGTGTTCCAGATTTTAGGGCCTTTGACCTACACTGAATTTTTGTAAAGGTTTAGTCGGACACGGGGAATGTCGTAGAGATGTTTGTGTCTGGTGTTATGCCTGTGGGTTCTGTCACAACTATCAAGAAAGCGTTATAGGTCAAGGTTGATATTGGAGTTTAAGGTCTGTAGATGTAGATTGCACAGTAGTAAGTGTGGATGTACTGAACAGGGAGTAAGTTTAGATCTATGAAGAGTGGGGGGTGTGTTGCCAGGGTGGGATTTAGTGATTATTCTTACTGCAGCTTTTTGTTGGGTTATTATTGGCTTTAGGTGTGTTGCTGCAGTTGATCCCCAAGCACAAATAGCATAGGTGAGGTATGGATAAATAAGTGAGTGGTATAGTGTGAGAAGGGCATTTTGCGGCAAGTAATATCGTATCTTGGAGAGGATCCCAACCGTTTAGATATTTTTTTGGTTATGTGTTGGATATGGGTGCTGAAATTCAGGTTGTTGTCAAGGTATAGGCCTAGGAATTTGCCCTCATTATGTTATTATACTTAGGGTTTTTATACTATTTCTATATTCCTTAATAAGTGGAAAAATTAAGCACATAGTGTTCAAGACAGTGACCATATGCCTGATCACATAATTTGCACTTAGTTTGATCATCATTTGTGTGTCTCCCAAACTGCCAGAAGTACTTGTAACCAAGCCTAAGCCTGGCTACTAAAAACCCTATACCTGGAGTTTACCTGGAGGGAGTTCCGGGGCCAACGCCCCCACGGCCCGGTCTGTGACCAGGCCTTCTGGTGGATCAGAACCTGATCAACCCGGCTGTTATGTGGGTGCACGCAATCCAACGCGGCCCCGCCCGGTGGTTCCA
>NC_069467.1:24411867-24416867 GCF_026875155.1 Cherax quadricarinatus
CCAAACATACCACTCAGCCAGCCTGGCCAACTGCCACTCCCCCCAGCCTGGCACACGCCATCAGCCAGCCGGGGCCACACTCCACTCCCCACCCTGGACCCCCATCCCACTCAGCCAGCCTGGACTACACTGCCACTCGCCAGCTGGACCACACTACCACCCCAGCCAGCCTGGACCACACTGCCACTCAGCCAGCCGGGACTACACTACCACTCAGCCAGCCTGGACCACACTGCCACTCAGCCAGGCTGGACCACACTGCCACTCAGCCAGCCTGGACCACACTGCCACTCAGCCAGCCTGGACTACACTACCACTCAGCCAGCCTGGACCACACTGCCACTCAGCCAGCCTGGACCACACTGCCACTCAGCCAGCCTGGACTACACTACCACTCAGCCAGCCTGAACCACACTGCCACTCCGCCAGGCTGGACCACACTGCACTCAGCAGCTGGACCACACTGCCACTCGCCAGCCTGGACTACACTACCACTCAGCCAGCCTGGACTACACTACCACTTAGCGAGTCTGTACCACACTGCCACTCAGCCAGCCTGGATCACACTACCACTCAGCCAACCTGGACCACACTGCCACTCAGCCAGCCTGGACCACACTGCCACTCAGCCAGCCTGGACCACACTGCCACTCAGCCAGCCTGGACTACACTACCACTCAGCCAGTCTGTACCACACTACCACTCAACCAGCCTGGACCACACTACCACTCAGCCAGTCTGTACCACAGTACCACTCAGCAAGTCTGTACCACACTACCACTCAGAAAATCTGGACCACACTCCACTCAGCCTGGACCACACTGCCACTCAAACAGTTTGCACCACACTGAAACTCAGCCAGCCTGGACCACACTGCTACTTAACCAGCCTGGACCACACTACCACTCACCCAGCCTGGACCACACTACCATCCAGCCAGCCTGGACCACACTACCACTCAGCCAGCATGGACCACATTATCGCTCAGCCAGTCTGGACCACACTACCACTCAACCAGCCTGGACCACACTACCACTCAGCCAGCATGGACCACATTATCGCTCAGCCAGTCTGGACCACACTACCCCTCAGCCAGTCTGGACCACACTACCACTCAGCCAATCTGGACCACACTCCATTCAGCCTGTACTGCACTGCCAGTCTGTACCACACTGCCACTCAGCCAGTCTGGACCACACTACCACTCAGCCAGTCTGGACCACAACCATCAGCCAGTCTGGACCACACAACCACTCAGCCAGTCTGGACCACACAACCACTCAGCCAGTCTGGACCACACTACACTTCAGCCAGTCTGGACCCCACAACCACTCAGCCAGTCTGGACCACACAACCACTCAGCCAGTCTGTACCACACTACCACTCAGCCAGTCTGGGCCCAAACACAACCACTCAGCCAGTCTGGACCACACAACCACTCAGCAAGTCTGTACCACAATACCACTCAACCAGTCTGTACCACTCGACCAGTCTGTACCACACAACCAGTCTGGACTACACAACCAGTTTGTACCATAAACCACTCAGCAAGTCTGTACCACAATACCACTCAACCAGTCTGTACCACAAACAGTCTGGACCACACAACCACTCAGCCAGTCTGGACCACAGTACCACTCAGCCTGACCATGCTGCCAGCCTGTACCACACTACCCTATTAGTGATCCAGCTTCCTGAACCTAAAATTCCTACGTCCGCTAAATAGAATATGAAAAAAAATTATTTTACGATGACAAATTAATATAAAAAATGGACAATCTTACACTGTAGGTAGTATGCAATAATATATACTTCCGTTAAGGAGATGCACTTCAATATTAATGTAACTGTCTATATGAACTGTTTAAGTTACCATACTGGCATTAGTTTTCATAATCAAATTATAGCAGTATCATTGTACTACGTTTTTTTAAGAACATAAGAAAGGATCACTGCAGCAGGCCTGTTGGCCCATACTAGACAGGTCCTTTACAATCCAATTTACGTTTATCACCATCATTATAGCACACTAGCCAAAAGTGTACTGCTATCACAACTCGGATGAGCATCTGCACCTTAACATCCCAGTGCTCAGGCTCTGTACTTCTCTATCTTCAGGATTCCAGTCTGGCTAACCATTTTATCTGAATCTCTTCATTTATGTTACTTCGCTCATGCTCCAACAACACGTCAGATCATTGTACTTACCCAACTGTATTATGGTACATGTCCTCTTCCCACAACCACACACCACCACCGTCGTCATCACCGGAGGCCTCCAGTGGTACCACCTTGAGTCTGAAGCTAGTTCAGATTGTACAGCAATCTGAACTAGCTTCAAATTATACAACTTGTACATGACAAAGTTATTCAAGAAGACACAGTGAAATTTCGTATAACAGCAGTGATGCTGTGAGTGTTGTGGGAATTAGCGTGGAAGAAATGTAAGACTGATTGTGGAATATGTGGTATATAATTTAATGTTTCATGTACGAAGCTTAAACTCATCTACAAGCAATAACCTTAAATAGGAAAGGTGTTTGTGGGCTTGCCTTAGTAAGTTAGAAAGTTTGACAGGTATAAGGGAAGCATTGAAAATCACAGATCAAGAAAATATAAGGAATTTCCTGAGGATCTTCACTTGCCAGAAATGTACAAAGTGAAAAGATAAATGTATGTAGCACAGATTTTGGGGGAGGAGTAGAAGAAACAGATACACAGGATAGGACATCAGAGGCAGAAGTAAGGATGAATATTAAAATGGTATAAATACCGACAGGTTGTTAGGTCGGTATTTTATACCATTTTAATATTTACTCTGTCAGACACTGCAACACAATGATATCTTGGTACAGAACAGAAAATAATTTGGACAACTTCTGCTAGTGAGAATGACTGGATTTGGAGAGGGACGTTGACCTCCCAATGACTACATTCTTACCTTTACCTGTGGCCTACATCGCATCTCCTGTCGGTATATAAGACTCCATCTGTCACTTCAACTTCAACTCCATATTGTTTCAGATTATGGAACAATACTCTTCTCCAGACTGAGGGACTGACCATGTGGAAAATAATTTTCCCAAAATTATGCTGTATATTTTTATAATGTAAATATACCTGATTAATACATTACTATTGCTCTAAAGTGTATTTTAAAGAAGAGAATTGACAGGGAAGCTCTGCGCCTGCGCTGACGAGCAGGGAAGAGACGCCATTGTTTTTTGAATGTGGTACAGGCACGCTAATGAAATGTGCATAAATTTTCGTCGTTCTAGGGTTATATTGGGCTTAAAACCTCTCAAATAGGAGCCAAAATATTGGATTTGCAGTCCTGCATCTTGTGGCTTAGCGCTTCTTTTTGATTATAATAATAATGCAGTCCTGCATAACATGAGCATTAAGCAGATGGACAGGACAGCTTCAGAACCCAGCTAAATTGTCTATTTATGTTGAGATTCTGGCCAGTATTTCTTCATATTAGGCAGGGGGTAGTGCATGATACACCAAGTAATCTCCAGACAAATTGGTGAGTCTTATTATTATAAATTCTCCTTCAATGTATATGTATTCACATTTTAAATTTAATATAGTCCACATATTTATATTAATGTTTTTACCAGAATTCCTGGTGATGTATATTTCATTTGAAATTAATATAGGTCCAGAGTGACTTGTAGAGAGATAGATTATCGTAGGTATCGAAGGGGGACATTTTTTTACGACCTAGGTGTCCTAAAATTCCTACTTGTCTCGTAATTTTGATGAAGAATAATTATCTTTGTTACCATTTACTGGTATGTATCCTATGAGTTACATCCAGGTAAATTTAATTTTCCACAGACCACCTCAAAACTTCAAGGGTTGATGGACTGATTACATCGTTTTCCACATCTCTTCTATCAACTTTTCTGTACTCGACTGAAGAAGCCTACTGTGTAGGCGAAACGTTTCGAAATAAAGATACCTAACTGTTGCATACGTGTCTTACCTAACAACAGAAGTAAGGATGTAAGACAGTAAGCAAAATACAAATGTTGAGAAATAACACAAAAACAAGAAACAGAACCAGCTAGAGAAATATGCTCAGATAAAGGTAAACAAATATGTACAAAACACCTCACAGAAAATGAAAATGGGTGCTACAGAAAACGTAGTGGGGAGATTTTAAATAATATGCTAAAAGGATCTGCATGTACAGAAGAGGATTGTAGATGAATGGTTCAGAGAACCGACACGTTGATAAATTAGACACGTGTGTAACTCTTGGGTACCTTTATTCAATAAAAAATACCCATGTGTCTAATTATCAATTTGTCGGTTCTCTGAACCATTCATCTACAATCATGTCAGACACTGCAACTTCTTGGGATCTTAATACCTGGGAATTCTTTGCTCGCCTAACCCTTGGGCACGACCTACTTCCACATTGGTCAAATGTGACACCACCTACGACTGTTGCACCTCTCCTGCCTACAGTATATAAGCTACTTCTCTGCAGATGTGTTGTATTCTATTCAAGCTTGACGAACTGACCACATCGACTCAAGGCTGAGGGACTAATTACCTCAAACTACTCCTGTTCTTCACCATTCTCCTTTGTATGGACTGATGAAGCCACTGTGTGGCGAAACGTTTCTCTCAATAAGATACCCACGAGTTGCACATGTGTCTAATTTATCAACATATACAGAAGAGTTTTATGGTACTGACACACCAGTCAATGTTCAGAAATGCTAATGAAGGGGAAGTGTTGCTTTATATAGGAATATAATATTCACACCCTCCCCTCAAGAGAGGTTCCTTGGCTCTGGTGAGGTGCTCTTGATCTAGCGAATTGGATCTGTGCTCCGTTTCATTGAATTGAGCCTGAATACCTTCCACCCCCCAACATACACTGTATAATCTTACGGGTTTAGCGCTTTCCGTGATAATGTTTACACCCTCGCTGCGGTTCAGAAAATGTTACGACTTAGCAGCCCAGACTACCATGTGAAGGT
>NC_069467.1:24419367-24439367 GCF_026875155.1 Cherax quadricarinatus
GTTTGGATGAAGGGCTTAGACTGATCTAGGTGAAATTCCCGAGGCCTTAATTAAAGAGTTTCTGACAGTTCCTTTGTATAAAGGAAGCAATAAACCAATAGGCTAAAAATTACAAAACCAGTAGCCCTAACATCAAACATCATAAAGTCTATAAAAGGGTGATGAGATTCCAAATTACAAACTTTATGGAACATCATAACCTGCACAACTCAGATCACTATGAAATTCAATGAGAACAAATTTCAATTACTCCACTATGGAAAACTTAAGGAAATAAAAACTAATCGGAGTACAAAACAAATTCTAACCACACAACAGAGCGATAAACTAATGTGAAGGATTTGGGAGTGATAATGTCAGAAAACCTCACCTTCAAAGATCACAACAACGTTTCTATCACATCTGCTAGGAAAATGATAGGATGGATAATGCAAACCTTTAAAACCAGGGAGGCTAAGATGGAGTACTGCAGTACTATTGTACACTAACGGCCCCTTACAAGGCAGGCAAATCTGCAGACCTGAAGATTATACAGAGAACTTTCACTCTACATATGAGTACAATAAAGCACTTCAATTACTGGAACGTTTGAAAACCCTTGACATGTTCTCCTTGGAACGTAGGTGAAAGAGATACATAATCTACACCTGGACAACCCTAGAGGGACTAGTCCTAAATCTGCACCTGGATATCACTCCCTTTCCCCAAATGAGTGTCAGGGAACTAGAACTGTTTAACTGCCTTCCAGCATTTATAAGGGGGATTACCAATAGACCCCTGGCTGTCTTCAAGAGGGAGCTGGACAGGCACCTAAAGTTAGTACCTGACCAGCTCGCTGTGGTTCGTACATTTGATTGCATGCGTCCAGCAGTAACAACCTATCCATGGCCGTGAGGCCTGGTTATGGATTGGGCTGCAGGGGCGTTGACCCCCGAAACTCCCTCAAGGTATTATTACAGCTACTAAACCACTATGACAGGATTGTGAAGTCATTGGAAGAAAACCAAAACGTAGATGTAGTATACACAGGTTTTTGCAAAGGCATTCAACAAATGCAATCATTGGGTAATTGTACACAGAAAGAGGACAACAGGTATAATATGGAAATCAGGCAAATTGATATCCAGCTTTCTGACAGATAGAACACAAAGACTAGTAGTTAAAAGAGCAAAATCTAGTATAAGTAAAAATCTTAGTACCCCAAGGCTCAGTCCTGGTGCCTTTACTGTTTCTCATTCTCATAGTGGACACACTAAGACTGACCATAGTTTTGTATCAATTTATGATGACCAATATAAATATGGAAAATTTTCTAGGGTGCTTACCTGTATGTACCTCAACATTATATACATACCAGTAATCTCATTGGGAGACAATCATATTGTTTACCGTAGTCACCCCGTGTAGACATGTGAGAAAACTTAACCACCCCTGGTCGCACCAAGTGGTCCCCTCGACCTCACAATCTTATCCATATCTATCCGAGACCAGTATGGATTGGGTAGCACCCACAAGTACGGTGCTACTAATTAATTGTGGACTGTATAGATTATATTAGTTTAACTGAATGAAGGGGGGGGGGGGGTAGGACACACATGGATACATCCGTCAAGGAAAACATTTGTACATAATCCCACTACTTACCAGATGTTCTCTGGTGGTCACTTGATGTAGCTGGATCACTCGTAACCTATCTAATTATAACATACCACTACTGGCCAGTCTAAGGTTGCTATAACTAGAAGGGTTACTTAACTGTGGGTGATTGATATTCCTCATTTCTTGATTCACCATCTCATTTTCGATGTCCTGCTACACCGACACGATTCTCATTCCAGCAGGACGAGGTATCCGCTGGTTTGTCCTGCTTTAGACGTCGTGACTCAAGGAGTTTCCCTTTCCTCGTCTCGTTAACAACGAGGTCTAGCGTGTTCACTCGGAGCAAACGACTTATTTCACTTCACATATTCTCTTAACTTAGCGTTATATCATTAATTACATTACAATTCACAAGCCGATTTAACGTCTCATAACTATTATACAAATTAGAGGTCACTCCATTAAGATCTGAGACCGATGAGTGATGATTAATCCAAGGGTAATTTTCCCCAGGACACAGTCCATTGTGGCGCGTCAGTCACCCGCTCCTTCTCTTATCACACTTTTACCACTCTATTACTGTGGTCCCGTAAATCCCGTTCCCTCACTCTCCACCAGGAACAATTACGACACTTCTTATTATGAAATGAGGCCTATATTAATCCTTAGGCCACCGTGAACGTCAATTTCGTGGTTCCATGTTTTCTCAGCTTCCTCACCACCATTCAAAACAATACGCGCCTCTCCCCCCCGCACATCCGCGCATGCGCAAAGGGAACTCTTGGTTCTACTCTTATTTTCAAATACATTTTTGACCCATATAGACACATTAAACACCTATTAGGCACTATAGTTTCGGAAAATCAAAAAATTTTCCACACTGCGGCCGGGCGGAGGTCGTTGCTAGACGACTTACATAATGTGGAGTACAATTTTCCCATCTTCACTGGCCACCCATATTTATTGAACCCTCAAAATGGACTAATTAGTGTTCCATTCTCTCAGGGGCATAAGCCTATGCTCCCTGGATTAATTTATTGGGCATACTGGAATTTTGAGACTTTAACAATAACAAGTCTCTCAGTATCCCAAGTCAGCCCCAGCACATTACTGCATATAGGCACCAACTCCATGGCCATCTATATTTATTGATCCCTCAAAATGGACTAATTGGTGTTCCATTCTCTCAGGGGCATAAGCCTATGCTCCCTGGATTAAGTTATTGGGCATACTGGAATTTTGAGACTTTACCAATAACAAGTCTCTCAGTATCCCAATCAGCCCCAGCACATTACTGCATACAGGCACCAACTCCATGGCCATCTATATTTATTGATCCCTCAAAATGGACTAATTAGTGTTCCATTCTCTCAGGGGCATAAGCCTATGCTCCCTGGATTAATTTATTGGGCATACTGGAATTTTGAGACTTTAACAATAACAGTCTCTCAGTATCCCAAGTCAGTCCCAGCACATTTCTTCATTATTTCATTAACCCCTTCACATATCCTCATTAGTTCCTCTTCAGTTGACGTCACACCCGGAAATTGTCCACATAAGATTATTTACCCAATTACTTCGCTCAGTGGACCGCCGGTGCATTTAAGGTGTGCATTTATCGTCGCCTGAAGTAAGAACAATTTATTATTTAACTGCTTATTAATTATATCATTATAAGCAGTCAACAATTTTGGTGTCTTGCTCAGTTCGCAGAGCTGGGCCCTTTAACTGTCCATAACGCCATCCTATAATTAGTAGGTAATTCTGGACGGTCAAGCTTCCACGGAAGTCGCACCCAGTAATGTCCAGATTCACATTTAACATCCTTCAGGTATTGTTCCTGAGTAAAGGAATCATTGGACTTTCCTCATTTACATTAATCCCTATGCTGTCCAGCTCCCACAAATTAGACTGGTTCAACATCATTCTCGATAGAAGAATACTTGTACTGGGTTGACCTTTCATGAGTAAGACACCGTGACCGTATTCACTACTTCCTCTAGTCATTATTACTAGGCGGTAGTCTGCCATATATTACATGGCCCGTACCAGTGTTGAGGAGAGTGACGCCGTATGGTTTTGGATTTATGCCCTTTATCCTGAATTTTTACATCCAACACCGTCAAGGCTACCTCAGCTAGGCCATCATTATTGCCATTAGCTGCAACCTTTACATCAGTCACTGTAGTGTCAGGGTTATTAACATTATCATTATTGTCACCATTATTATAAGAATCACATACAACCCTGCACATAACTGTATGGTGCTTTCCCTTGTTGCATTGATAGCAACTGTTCAATTTGGTATGACAATCCTTTACATTATGATTGTCTAGACATCTGATAAATCTGTCAAGTTCTTTCATTCTTTCCACTTTAATATCCCATGAATTACAGGCATTACAATTTTTAGTGAAATGAGTACCCTGGCAGAAGAGGCAGTCTCTCTTTTCCTTGCCTGACCTCTTATTAACTGGGTTACACTTACTGAGGTACTTATTCCTCTTACCTTGATGTGAGGAACCACTATTACTGATTCCTGACTTGATATGTGCCTATTTAACTCTTAACTATGATTATTACCACTGGGATTATTTTTCCCTTTTGAGGCTTGACAGATACTTCAGAGTCATTATGTGTTTATATCCTTAGAACTGTTTGGCTGACTGGTCTGCAATTGAACAATTAATTCCTGCCGACCTAGTCTGATTTCCTCCAGACCGTACTACGGAGGTTTTGGCAAACACACCCTTTGCATTAATAGGTTGATCAACTGCCTGGCTTACACCCTTTAATTTATTCAAAGCCTTACTTTTACAAGACAGTTTTTCTTCCAATTCGTAATGTTGATTAATTAAAACATTCATTTCCATTCCATCTGCACAATTCTCTAGCAGATCTCTTTCACAGTCTTTAAAAACCACAATTTGTACCAATCAAATCTACTCTCTAAAGCATCTAAATATAACTTTAATTCATTAGGGTTCACGGTTCTTTGATTCACTAAATCAAATGCCTTCGTCACATGGCTTTTAATAGCCTGTAATGATGCTTTCATTACTCTAAAATCACGGACTTGTCAGCCACATTAACTCCATTAGATCCAGTCATGGTTAGAGAATTATTAATCACTGATTATACAACTTAAGTAGGCGCCTTATAAGAGTAATTCTTGCACTTTACTCTTGTATAAATCCTAGCCACACATGTGCTAGCAATTAATTGGGCTAATTGTCATCCATCACACGATCGATTAAACTTGTGCACCCTACACCCACTTCTTCAATCAGTCACTTAATTATAAGTAATTAATTCAATTAATTTTTTCACTGATTGCATCCGTTTTCGAAGGACCAACGGGCAGATATGGAAAATTTTCTAGGGTGCTTACCTGTATGTACCTCAACATTATATACATACCAGTAATCTCATTGGGAGACAATCATATTGTTTACCGTAGTCACCCCGTGTAGACATGTGAGAAAACTTAACCACCCCTGGTCGCACCAAGTGGTCCCCTCGACCTCACAATCTTATCCATATCTATCCGAGACCAGTATGGATTGGGTAGCACCCACAAGTACGGTGCTACTAATTAATTGTGGACTGTATAGATTATATTAGTTTAACTGAATGAAGGGGGGGGGTAGGACACACATGGATACATCCGTCAAGGAAAACATTTGTACATAATCCCACTACTTACCAGATGTTCTCTGGTGGTCACTTGATGTAGCTGGATCACTCGTAACCTATCTAATTATAACATACCACTACTGGCCAGTCTAAGGTTGCTTAACTAGAAGGGTTACTTAACTGTGGGTGATTGATATTCCTCATTTCTTGATTCACCATCTCATTTTCGATGTCCTGCTACACCGACACGATTCTCATTCCAGCAGGACGAGTATCCGCTGGTTTGTCCTGCTTTAGACGTCGTGACTCAAGGAGTTTCCCTTTCCTCGTCTCGTTAACAACGAGGTCTAGCGTGTTCACTCGGAGCAAACGACTTATTTCACTTCACATATTCTCTTAACTTAGCGTTATTATCATTAATTACATTACAATTCACAAGCCGATTTAACGTCTCATAACTATATACAAATTTAGAGGTCACTCCATTAAGATCTGAGACCGATGAGTGATGATTAATCCAAGGGTAATTTTCCCCAGGACACAGTCCATTGTGGCGCGTCAGTCACCCGCTCCTTCTCTTATCACACTTTTACCACTCTATTACTGTGGTCCCGTAAATCCCGTTCCCTCACTCTCCACCAGGAACAATTACGACACTTCTTATTATGAAATGAGGCCTATATTAATCCTTAGGCCACCGTGAACGTCAATTTCGTGGTTCCATGTTTTCTCAGCTTCCTCACCACCATTCAAAACAATACGCGCCTCTCCCCCCCGCACATCCGCGCATGCGCAAAGGGAACTCTTGGTTCTACTCTTATTTTCAAATACATTTTTGACCCATATAGACACATTAAACACCTATTAGGCACTATAGTTTCGGAAAATCAAAAAATTTTCCACAATAAACATGAAAATCACCTCTGTAGAAGACACGGTAAAATTGCAAGAGGATATGTGCAAAGTCTTCCAGAGGGCAGTAGAAAATAACGTGATGTTCAATGGTGACAAGTTTTACTGCTCTGATATGCAAAGTGTGAGGAACTTGAAAGACACATTGTATACGAAATAGAAGAGGATCACCAAACTGAACAATTGTAACATAAAAGATCTGAAAGTAACCATGGCAGCAGACCTTTCTCAATAAGCACAAAGCAAATGTCATGACATCCAGGAAAATTACAGGGTGGATAATGTTTATTTTCAAAAAAGTAAAATAATATCAATGGAGATACTACTGAAATCGCTTGTTCTCTCTCATTAAGAGTATTGCTCAGAGTTGATGGTTCCACTCACAGCAGGAGAGACACTAGAGCTGTAATAGATATTGAGATCATTTATGGTCCACAGAGAGCCAGCCAATAAAGCACTTAAATTACTGTGAATTCCTCAAAGCTTTAAATAGTATGTATTTGTTGGAGAGGAGGACAGAGAGATATAAGACAATTAATATGTGGAAAGTACTTGAGGGCTTAGTCCTAAATCCACAAAACTGCCATAACAACATACCGGAGTGAAAGATAGGGGAGAGTGTAAAATAAACCCAGTTAAAATCAGGGGGGTTGTGGGCACAGTAAAATAACTTTGTGTTAACATCCATGTTCCACATTTTAATATCTTACCAGACGATATCAGATACACTGCTAGAACAAGTGTAGAAGTCTTCAAGAGAAACCCCTACAGGTACCTCCATCAAGTGCCAGATCAACCAGGATGTGATGTTATGTGGGCCATTGGGCAGCCAACAGCAATAGCCCAGTTGATCAGGCAAGCACCAGACCAAGCCTGGCCCAGGGCTGGGCTGCAGGAGTAGAAAAACTTGAAATTCATCAATTATCAAAGGTAACTTTAAGCTTAACATGGTCACTGTTAAAGGTCTCGAGATGGGGAAAATTCACTGGAATTATACCAATATAACATTAGTGACAAAGTTGTTATGCTGGTCAGGGGGAAACATGGAAACTATAGTTTGAATACTGACCAAGGAGGATACTAATATCAATATTAATAGTGGTTAATCCTGGTAAAGTGAAAGACTCGGCTGGCTAAGGTAATGTTCAAACTAGAACACAGATTATTATTATTATTAAAGATTAGCGGTATTCTCCCGGCCCGGGCCTTTTCCAAGTGGTGGCCCGGCCTTGGCTCCCTCTTTAGGGAGTGTCTGAGACCTAAGTCTCCCATGGGAGGAGGCACAAGTACCTCCTCATCTTTGGGACCAACTGTCCCCAGGCCTAGCCAAAGCTAGGCCTCTCTGGTCTGCCATCCCCGCCCCAAGGGGGCAAATGGGAATGACAGTCTTATGAGCTAAAGGCTCGGGCTCAGGCACCTACCCTACCCTAGAAGGGTTAGGCATGGTGTCGATCTAGAACACAGATCAAGGATGCGACAGAAAGGGTGGGGAATTATTTTTTTTTTTTTACCTAACACACATATAAATATAAATAACTCATTTTACCTTATTCCTAGTATATCTTCTTTAGATTGATTAGATTTTGCCACCCAAGTGACTAGTTTATTGTGCACCCTATATCCATCCTGTGGACGGTAGGGCAAGAGCATATAGATAAACAAAAGTCCCAGGAAGTAGCACCCAAAAGGGTTAACAGGTGTATATTTGGATTTATATCTACATATCTACAGTTCACTTATCTGTTACAAGCAAATTTAGGAAATTTACTTAGTATATCTGGTATCTTATTTTCATTAATAAGATATCTTGATATGTCACATATTCAATTCAATTCAATTCAATTCAAATTCAATTCAATTCAATTCAAAGTTTATTCTCTATAAGGATTACAATGCTGAGTTTACAGAATTTGGTTATTGTTTGGTTTACATGTAGTAAAATAATAATTACAGAGTGTACCACTAGAACACCTAGCATGGCTAGGCATTTCGGGCAGACTTAGATTAAATCTTATTTTTAAAATATTACAAATTATGAGGTAAGTTGGTATTATGGCTAAGTGACTAAATACCAGTTTGTGAGTTTAGCAATGTGAATGCTTTTGTTTTGGCACAGTACATAGTTTCAGTATTGGAGTATCACAGGATTCATTATTTTAAGATTGAGATTAATATTTCTGTTTATGGTCAAATGGGTGAGTGAGTGTAAGTGTGAACCACCAGGTGGTATTCGTGTAGTTAGTTGATGGGGTGTATCAGGGAGATAAGATGTTTTCTAATGGTAGTTTTGAAGGTGATGAATGTGTCTGCAGTTCTAGAGTTCTCAGGTAGGGTGTTCCAGATTTTAGGGCCTTTGACCTACACTGAATTTTTGTAAAGGTTTAGTCGGACACGGGGAATGTCGTAGAGATGTTTGTGTCTGGTGTTATGCCTGTGGGTTCTGTCACAACTATCAAGAAAGCGTTATAGGTCAAGGTTGATATTGGAGTTTAAGGTCCTGTAGATGTAGATTGCACAGTAGTAAGTGTGGATGTACTGAACAGGGAGTAAGTTTAGATCTATGAAGAGTGGGGGGTGTGTTGCCAGGGATGGGATTTAGTGATTATTCTTACTGCAGCTTTTTGTTGGGTTATTATTGGCTTTAGGTGTGTTGCTGCAGTTGATCCCCAAGCACAAATAGCATAGGTGAGGTATGGATAAATAAGTGAGTGGTATAGTGTGAGAAGGGCATTTTGCGGCAAGTAATATCGTATCTTGGAGAGGATCCCAACCGTTTTAGATACATTTTTGGTTATGTGTTGGATATGGGTGCTGAAATTCAGGTTGTTGTCAAGGTATAGGCCTAGGAATTTGCCCTCATTATGTTATTATACTTAGGTTATTATACTATTTCTATATTCCTTAATAAGTGGACAATTAAGCACATAGTGTTCAAGACAGTGACCATATGCCTGATCACATAATTTGCACTTAGTTTGATCATCATTTGTGTGTCTCCCAAACTGCCAGAAGTACTTGTAACCAAGCCTAAGCCTGGCTACTACAACCCTATACCTGGAGTTTACCTGGAGGGAGTTCCGGGGGCCAACGCCCCCACGGCCCGGTCTGTGACCAGGCCTTCTGGTGGATCAGAACCTGATCAACCAGGCTGTTACTGCTGGCTGCACGCAATCCAACGTACGAGCCACAGCCCGGCTGGTCAGGTACCTGGAGTTTACCTGGAGTTTACCTGGAGAGAGTTCCGGGGGTCAACGCCCCCGCTGCCCGGTCTGTGACCAGGCCTCCTGGTGGATCAGAGCCTGATCAACCAGGCTGTTACTGCTGGTTGCACGCAAACCAACGTACGAGCCACAGCCCGGCTGGTCAGGAACCGACTTTAGGTGCTTGTCCAGTGCCAGCCTGAAGACTGCCAGGGGTCTGTTGGTAATCCCCCTTATGTATGCTGGGGGGCAGTTGAACAGTCTCGGGCCCCTGACACTTATTGTATGGTCTCTTAACGTGCTAGTGACACCCCTGCTTTTCATTGGGGGGATGTTGCATCGTCTGCCAAGTCTTTTGCTTTCGTAGTGAGTGATTTTCGTGTGCAAGTTCGGTACTAGTCCCTCTAGTCCCTCTTGTCCAGTGCCAGCTTGAAGACTTCCAGGGGCCTATTGGTAATCCCCCTTATGTATGCTGGGAGGCAGTTGAACAGTCTCGGGCCCCTGACACTTATTGTATTGTCTCTTAACGTGCTAGTGGCACCCCTGCTTTTCATTGGGGGATGTTGCATCGTCTGCCGAGTCTTTTGCTTTCGTTGTGAGTGATTTTCGTGTGCAAGTTCGGTACTTGTCCCTCTAGGATTTTCCAGGTGTATATAATCATGTATCTCTCCCGCCTGCGTTCCAGGGAGTACAGGTTCAGGAACTTCAAGCGCTCCCAGTAATTGAGGTGTTTTATCTCCGTTATGCGCACCGTGAAGGTTCTCTGTACATTTTCTAGGTCAGCAATTTCACCTGCCTTGAAAGGTGCTGTTAGTGTGCAGCAATATTCCAGCCTAGATAGAACAAGCGACCAGAAGAGTGTCATCATGGGCTTGGCATCCCTAGTTTTGAAGGTTCTCATTATCCATCCTGTCACTTTTTTTAGCAGATGCGATTGATACAATGTTATGGTCCTTGAAGGTGAGATCCTCCGACATAATCACTCCCAGGTCTTTGACGTTGGTTTTTCGCTCTATTTTGTTACCGGAATTTGTTTTGTACTCTGATCAAGTTTTAATTTCCTCATGTTTACCATATCTGAGTAATTGAAATTTCTCATCGTTAAACTTCATATTGTTTTCTGCAGCCCACTGAAAGATTTGGTTGATGTCCGCCTGGAGCCTTGCAGTGTCTGCAATGGAAGACACTGTCATATACAGTATAATAATAAGATATTACCTCCTTTATTAAGGATTAAGGAGTTTATTTCTTTGCATAGTTTACAATGTGTAATTACAATATTGATTTGCTAAGTACAAAGTATCATGCCGAGACATTCCGGGCAGACTAAACCTAATACTTTACAGACTACTAATACTAGATATACATACAGTTAGTTCGAATTGAACATTGTTTTTTATATATCAACAGAGGTAGTAGTGGTTTAGCAGTAATTAAATTAACAAGTAGTTGTATAACAAGTTACAGTATTATATTTTAGCACATTATACATAATGAGATTGAGACCATTTTAGTTTTGAAATAATCTTATAAGGTTTGGCAATTTTTGAGTTGATGGTGGCGATAATATATAGTGTTTTGTGTTGTTAGTTTTGGGAGATGAGGTGATTTCTAAGTAGAGCCTTGAATTGGTGTGCAGGTATGGGCCCTCTTGTATTTTCAGGCAATGAATTCCAGATCTTAGGGCCCTTTATATGCATAGTATTTTTGTATAGCGATGGACACGAGGGATATCAAAGAATGTTTTGTCTTGTGTTATGCAAGTGCGTTCTATTGTAGTTCTCAAGATGGAATATGAGAGAAGGGTCTATATTAGAGAATATGTTCTGTGTATGTAGTAGGTACAATAATATAAGTGATATTTTGTATGCTATGCAGGTTCAAGATCTTAAATAGCGGTGGGATGTGTTGCCTGGCGCAGGAGTTCGTAGTCAATCTCACAGCGGCTTTCAGTTGTATAATTAAAGGTTTAATGTGATTTGCTGTGGTTGAACCCCATGCACAGTCACCATAGGTGAGGTAAGGGTAGATGAGAGAGTGGTAAAGAGCAAGAAGTGCCATCTGGGGTACATAGTACCGTATCTTAGAAAGGATGCCTACTGTTTTGGATTTTTTTTGGAAATATGCTGTATGTGGGTCTGAAAACTGAGACAACTGTCAATGTGGAGCCCTAGAAATTTTCCGTCAGTGTGTCTTGAAATGGGGGAACCATTTATCGATATGTTTAGCTCAATATTTGCAGCTCTGTTTCCAAACAGTATGAAGTAGGTTTTGTCGATATTGAGAGTAACTTTGTTGGTCGTCATCCAAGTGGATATTTTTAGCAGTGTTTCTAAGTATGACTTAGTTTGGATAAGGTATTAAAAGGACCCCAATGGAAATAAGTCACTCTGACTTTTTTGGGTTACCCCAGGTTCTCTACACACATGCTGCTATGTATGATAATCTATGTGACTATATATGTGTATACTTGAATAAATTTACTTATTTACATTATTATTTATTGTCGAATTTAGTGTCCCATCTTATATTCATTTTCTATAGTTTGCTATTATAGAAAACGAGTTTTCTCTGGGTATCTTACATGATACAAGTTATAAGTGAAGAATAAAAAGGCAAAAATACTGTGACTGGAACAATGTACATATAGCCCGCACATAAATTGTGGCATGCTTGTGTCAGAAGCCAGACACAGGTATGGTAAGATTGTGGACAGTGGAGTCAGAGTGCACATGCTGTGGATTCCATCTCACATTGGTCTTCAGATGCATGATAGAACTGATAAATTGGCTAAGCTGTATGCTTTCACAGAGTGCGTAGATTACAATCTTGGGTTGTCAGTTAGCAGTTTGAGAACAATAATACGAAAAGAACTTCAATTGAACTTTACTGACTTAAGACTTTGGGAGATTGACACAAGTCAGTCCATATATCATCATTCCATCATGCAGGAGGAGCCACATGTCTATGGTGCATCCAACAAGATAAGCAGACTCTTGGATGTCACTACCGCCCGGCTCCGGCTGGGTTACAAGTATCTTTGGCAGGTTAAATCACCACCACCAGATGTAGACCAAACGAAATGTAAACTTTGCCAGATGGACTTGTGTGTGTGTGTGTACTCACCTAGTTGAGGTTGCAGGGGTCGAGTCCAAGCTGTTAGTTGTGTGTGTGTGTACTCACCTATTTGTGGTTGCAGGGGTCGATTCATAGCTCCTGGCCCCGCCTCTTCACTGATTGCTACTAGGTCCTCTCTCTCCCTGCTCCATGAGCATTATCATACCTCGCCTTAAAACTATGTATGGTTCCCGCCTCCACTACTTCACTTTCTCCACGACTTGACTACTCTATGACTGAAGAAATACTTCCTAACATCCCTTTGATTCATCTGAGTCTTCAACTTCCAATTGTGACCTCTTGTGTCTGTGTCCCATCTCTGGAACATCCTGTCTTTGTCCACCTTGTCTATTCCGCGCAGTATTTTATATGTCGTTATCATGTCTCCCCTGACCCTCCTGGCCTCCAGTGTCGTCAGGCCGATTTCCCTCAACCTTTCTTCGTAGGACAATCCCCGTAGCTCTGGGACTAGTCTTGTTGCAAACCTTTGCACTTTCTCTAATTTCTTGACGTGCTTGACTAGGTGTGGATTCCAAACTGGTGCTGCATACTCCAGTATGGGCCTGACGTAAATGGTATACAGTGTCTTGAACGACTCCTTACTGAGGTATCGGAACGCTATCCGTAGGTTTGCCAGGCGCCCGTATGCTGCAGCAGTTATCTGATTTATGTGCGCCTCAGGAGATATGCTCGGTGTTATACTCACCCCCAGATCTTTTTCCTTGAGTGAGGTTTGCAGTCTTTGGCCATCTAGACTATATTGTGTCTGCGGTCTTCTTTGTCCTTCCCCAATCTTCATGACTTTGCATTTGGCAGGGTTAAATTCAAGGAGCCAGTTGCTGGACCAGGCTTGTAGCCTGTCCAGGTCTCTTGTTAGTCCTGCCTGATCCTCGTCCGATTTGATTCTTCTCATTAACTTCACATCATCTGCAAACAAGGACACTTCTGAGTCTATTCCTTCCGTTAGGTCATTCACATATACCAAAAACAGCACAGGTTCTAGGACTGACCCCTGTGGAACCCCACTTGTCACAGGCGCCCACTCCGACACCTCGTCACGTACCATGACTCGTTGTTGCCTCCCTGTCAGTATCTCTGATCCATTGCAGTGCCTTTCCGTTATGTGTGCCTGATCCTCTAGCTTTTGCAGTAACCTCTTGTGAGGAACTGTGTCGAAGGCCTTCTTGCAGTCCAAAAATATGCAGTCAATCCACCCCTCTCTCTCTTGTCTTACTTCTGTCACCTTGTCATAAAACTCCAGTAGGTTTGTGACACAGGATTTTCCTTCCCTGAAACCGTGTTGGTTGTCAATTATACACTTGTTTCTTTCCAGGTGCTCCACCACTTTCCTCCTGATGATCTTCTCCATGACTTTGCATACTATACACGTTAGTAATACAGGTCTGTAGTTTAATGCCTCATGTCTGTCTCCCTTTTTAAAAATTGGGACTACATTTGCCATCTTCCATACCTCAGGGAGTTGCCCAGTTTCAATGGATGTGTTGAAGATCTTTGTTAATGGCACACACAGCATCTAAGGACCCACAGAGAGATGTTGTCTGGTCCCACCACTTTTGAGGTGTCAAGTTTACATAGCAGCTTCTTCACCTCCTCCTTGGTTATGTGTACCTCATCCAGCACTTGTTGGTGTACCCCCCTATTCCGATTTCCTGGAGTCCTAAATGCTTCTTTAAATCTCGTGTTGAGCTCTTCACATACCTCTCGGTCGTTTCTTGTGAACTCCCCATCACCCTTCCTCAGTCTGATTACCTGGTCCTTGACTGTTGTTTTCTTCCTGATGTGGCTATACAATAGCTTTGGGTCAGACTTGACTTTCGTTGCTATGTCATTTTCATATTGTCGCTGAGCCTCCCTTCTTATCTGTGCATATTCGTTTCTGGCTCTTCGGCTAATCTCTTTATTTTCCTGGGTTCTCTGTCTTCTGTACCTTTTCCATTCTCTAGTACACCTAATTTTTGCCTCCCTACACCTTTGGGTGAACCAAGGATTCGTTCTGTTCTTCCCATTATTTCTGTTTCCCTTGGGAACAAACTTCTCCTCTGCCTCCTTGCATTTTGTTGTCACATAGTCCATCATTCCTTGTACTGGTTTTCCTGTCAGTTCCCTCTCCCACTGAATGTCTTGCAGGAAGTTCCTCATGCCTGAGTAGTTCCCCCTTTTGTAGTTTGGTTCTTCCCATCCTACTCCTGCTACTCTCTCCACTTGAAACTCAACTATGTAGTCAAAGCACAGAACCACATGATCACTAGCTCCTAGAGGCCTTTCATACATGAAATCCTCGATCTCCAAACTACTCAAGGTGAATACAAGGTCCAGTCTTGCTGGATCATCCTCACCTCTCTCTCTGATAGTGTCTCTAACATGTTGATGCATGAGGTTTTCCAGTACCACATCCATCATCTTGGCTCTCCGTGTTTCGGGACCCCCATGGGGCTCCAGGTTTTCCCAGTCAATCTCCTTGTGATTGAAATCACCCAGAACTAGTAACTTTGCTCCCCCCATGTGTGCTCTCCTGGCCACCTCGGCTAGTGTGTCAACCAGTTGCTCTGTTGCTCTCATCGTATTCTTCTCTTGCCTTCTGCAGTTCTATGTGGGTTGTACATTAATGCAATTATCACCTTATGTCCCTCAGATGGGATTTTTCTACTAAGTATCCCTTTTGCCCGTTGCCATCCATTCCTTCCATTTTCTCAAAACCCCATGGTTTTTAATGAGCAGTGCAACTCCTCCTCCCCCTCTCCTCCCTCTGTCTTTCCTGAGGATTTGATATCCGGGTGGAAAGATTGCATCTGTTATCATTCTGGTGAGTTTTGTTTCTGTGAGTGCTATTATGCCTGGGGATGTCTCCTTGATTCTTTCATGCCATTCCTCACACTTATTTGTTATTCCATCTGCATTTGTATACCACACCTTCAACTTCTTTTCTAAGACTGTGGTCTGGGGGGTATACTGGGGTTGGGGAAGTGGGAGAAATGATAAGGAACTATGGGTGGTTGCTGTGGGGGTGGAGCTTGTAATGCAGTAGGTGGGGGCATTGGATATGGCATGGGTGTTTTGGTTTAGAATGGTTGATTGCACTTGGGTTGACCTGGTTGGGGGGCTTCTATAGGAAGTTGTGAGGGAGGCTGTATTTGATCTTCCTGAGTCTGGGATCTCCTGTCTGTCTCCTCCATCCCCTCTCTTTCCTCCTTTCGCCTTTGTACCATCTGTCTCAGTTTCTGCCTTTCTTCTTGTATTCTGTCACGGTTGAGATACACCTTCCTCTATGTCGGCATGTCCCTTACTCTTGTGTGTGTGTGTGTGTGTGTGTGTGTGTGTGTGTGTGTGTTGTGTGTGCGTGTGTGTGTGTGTGTGTGTGTGTGTGTGTGTGTGTGTGTGTGTATGTGTGTGTGTGTGTGTGTGTGCGTGTGCGCGTGTGTGTGTGTGTGTGTGTGTGTGTGTGTGTGTGTGTGGTGTGTGTGTGTGTGTGTGTGTGTGTGGGTGTACTCACCTAGTTACTCACCTAGTTGAGGTTGCAGGGGTCGAGTCCAAGCCCTGGCCCCGCCTCTTCACTGGGCGCTACTAGGTCACTCTCCCTGAACCATGAGCTTTATCGTACCTCTGCTTAAAGCTATGTAGGGATCCTGCCTCCACTACATCTCTTCCCAAACTATTCCACTTCCTGACTACTCTGTGGCTGAAGAAATACTTCCTAACATCCCTGTGATTCTTCTGTGTCTTCAGCTTCCAACTGTGTCCCCTTGTTGCTGTGTCCAGTCTCTGGAACATCCTGTCTTTGTCCACCTTGTCAATTCCTCTCAGTATTTTGTAAGTCGTTATCATGTCCCCCCTATCTCTCCTGTCCTCCAGTGTCGTCAGGTTGATTTCCCTTAACCTCTCCTCGTAGGACATACCTCTTAGCTCTGGGACTAGTCTTGTGGCAAACCTTTGCACTTTCTCTAGTTTCTTTACATGCTTGGCTAGGTGTGGGTTCCAAACTGGTGCCGCATACTCCAATATAGGCCTAACGTACACCGTGTACAGGGTCCTGAACGACTCCTTATTAAGATGTCGGAATGCTGTTCTGAGGTTTGCAAGGCGCCCATATGCTGCAGCAGTTATTTGGTTGATGTGCGCTTCAGGAGATGTACCTGGTGTTATACTCACGCCAAGATCTTTGTAGTCTCTGGCCCCCTAGACTGTACTCCATCTGCGGTCTTCTTTGCCCTTCCCCAATCTTCATGACTTTGCACTTGGTGGGATTGAACTCCAGGAGCCAATTGCTGGACCAGGTCTGCAGCCTGTCCAGATTCCTTTGTAGTTCTGCCTGGTCTTCGATCGAATGAATTCTTCTCATCAACTTCACATCATCTGCAAACAGTGACACCTCAGAGTTTATTCCTTCTGTCATGTCGTTCACAAATACCAGAAACAGCACTGGTCCTAGGACTGACCCCTGTGGGACCTCGCTGGTCACAGGTGCCCACTCTGACACCTCGCCACGTACCATTACTCACTGCTGTCTTCCTGACAAATATTCCCTGATCCATTGTAGTTCCTTCCCTGTTATCCCTGCTTGGTCCTCCAGTTTTTGCACTAATCTCTTGTGTGGTACTGTGTCAAACGCCTTCTTGCAGTCCAAGAAAATGCAATCCACCCACCCCTCTCTCTCTTGTCTTACTGCTGTTACCTTGTCATAGAACTCCAGTAGGTTTGTGACACAGGATTTCCCGTCCCTGAAACCATGTTGGGTGCTGTTGATGAGATCATTCCTTTTTAGGTGTTCCACCACTCTTCTCCTGACAATCTTCTCCATGATTTTGCATACTATACATGTCAGTGACACTGGTCTGTAGTTTAGTGCTTCATGTCTGTCTCCTTTTTTAAAGATTGGGACTACATTTGCTGTCCTCCATGTCTCAGGCAATCTCCCTGTTTCGATAGATGTATTGAATATTGTTGTTAAGGGTACACATAGCGCCTCTGCTCCCTCTCAGGACCCATGGAGAGATGTTATCTGGCCCCATTGCCTTTGAGGTATCTAGCTCACTCAGAAGCCTCTTCACTTCTTCCTCGGTTGTGTGTACCGTGTCCAGCACCTGGTGATGTGCCACACCTCTCCGTCCCTCTGAAGCCCCTTCTGTCTCCTCTGTGAACACTTCTTTGAATCTCTTGTTGAGTTCCTCACATACTTCACGGTCATTTCTTGTTGTCTCTCCTCCTTCCTTCTTTAGCCTGATTACCTGGTCCTTGACTGTTGTTTTCCTCCTGATGTGGCTGTAAACAGCTTCGGGTCAGATTTGGCTTTCGCTGCTATGTCGTTTTCATATTGTCGTTGGGGCCTCCCTTCTTATCTGTGCATATTCGTTTCTGGCTCTACGACTGCTCTCCTTATTCTCCTGGGTCCTTTGCCTTCTATATTTCTTCCATTCCCTAGCACACTTGGTTTTTGCCTCCTTGCACCTTTGGGTGAACCATGGGCTCATCCTGGCTTTTTCATTATTCCTGTTTCCCTTGGGTACAAACCTCTCTTCAGCCTCCTTGCACATTGTTGCTACATATTCCATCATCTCATTAACTGGCTTCCCTGCCAGTTCTCTGTCCCACTGAACCTCATTCAGGAAGTTCCTCATTCCCGTGTAGTCCCCTTTCCTGTAGTTTGGTTTCATTTGTCCTGGCCTTCCTGCTTCCCCCTCCACCTGTAGCTCTACTGTGTATTCGAAGCTCAAAACCACATGATCGCTGGCCCCAAGGGGTCTTTCATATGTGATGTCCTCAATATCTGCACTGCTCAAGGTGAATACTAAGTCCAGCCTTGCTGGCTCATCCTCTCCTCTCTCTCTTGTAGTGTCCCTTACGTGTTGGTACATGAAGTTTTCCAGTACCACCTCCATCATCTTAGCCCTCCATGTATCTTGGCCCCCATGTGGCTCCAAGTTCTCCCAGTCGATCTCCTTGTGGTTAAAGTCGCCCATGATCAGGAGCTTTGCCCTGCATGCATGAGCTCTTCCGGCCACTGCAGCCATTGTGTCAACCATCACTCTATTGCTCTCGTCATACTCATGCCCTGGTCTCCTGTTGTTCTGTGGTGGGTTATACATCACTGCTATTATCACCTTGGGACCTCCAGAGTGAAGCGTTCCCGCTATGTAATCACTTTCTTCTCCGCTGTCTCCTCTCTCCAGCTCATCAAAATTCCATCGGTGTTTGATCAGCAGTGCCACTCCTCCACCCCCCTGTTCCTTCTGTCTTTCCTCAGGATCTGGTATCCCGTTGGAAAGATGGCATCTGTTATCATACCTGAAAGCTTGGTTTCTGTGAGTGCTATGATGTCTGGTGATGTCTCTTTGACTCTTTCGTGTCACTCCTCCCACTTGTTTGTTATTCCATCAGCGTTTGCGCACCATACCTTCAGTTTCCTTTCCAATACTGTGGTTTGGGGGGCCTGTGGGGGTGGGAGACCTGGTAGCATACTGTGGGATTCTATGATTGGGGGTTGGGTGGAAGCTGTGGGTATGGATTGTAGTTTGTGTTGGGATGGTGTGATAGGTTATGGGGTTCTGAGGATAGTTGTGTGTGTGCTTGCCCTTGCTTCTCTGTTCTGCTCTGACTGACCTCTGGTGGTTCCATCCTTGTTTCCTTTCCTATCTCCTTTCGCTTTTTTGTCCTCTCCCTCAGCTGCTGTCTCTCTGTTTGTGTTCTGTCTCTGTCTAGGAGCACCTTCTTGTACTCTTCCAAGTTTTTCAACCTTGGTTTCTCTTGGAGGATCCTGTTCCTCACTGTTTCTGTCCTGAGAATCAGCTTGATCGGCCGGTTTCTCCCTTTCACGTACCCCCTATTCTCTGAAAATTTACAATCTCGTCCATGTCTTTTCCCCCTATTTCCGTGATGATTTTCCCAATTTCCTTTCTTTCTTCCTGCCGTCTTTCAGTGTGTGTCTTTTCCTCTCTCCCCGAAGCCCATGGATAAACACTGATTTTGCCCTTTCCTCCTCCCATTGCCTCACCCTCTGTGACTCTGGTTCCTGTCTGTATATGGTCATTTTCTCCCTTGATTTTTTCCAGTGGCTCTTGGTAGCATGGTTGTGCCTCAGCATTCGACTTATCTCCCTCTCTATCTGCGCCCAGCTGCTCTTCCCTTTTACTCCCTCACCCTTCTTTGCAGGCTGATATGACCTTAGCATAATTCATATCTCCTTCCTTCCTGTTCATCCTCTCAGCTTCATATGCAGTGTCTTCTCTGGTCACTGCCCCTGAGACTTGCTTCAGCCTGTTTACCTCAAACTCTAGGACCCTTACCCTGTCTACTGCAGTTTCGACTTGTGCCTCCCATTTCTTCGTATCCTTCTCCAACCTCTTTTCCCATTTCACAGAGAGCTCTTTCTCCATTTTTTCGGAAAGCTCTCCTAATTTTCTCTCCCATTCTTGCTCCATCCTTCTCCACTGCTTCTCCATCCATTCCTCCCTACCAGTACCTTTGTCATCTGATTCCTGATTCCTACGAGTCCCAACCATTTTTTTTTTTTTTTTTTTTTTT
>NC_069467.1:24442136-24552338 GCF_026875155.1 Cherax quadricarinatus
GGCCCGGTCTGTGACCAGGCCTCCTGGTGGATCAGCCCCTGATCAACCAGGCTTTTGCTGCTGGCTGCACGCAAACCAAGTACGAGCCACAGCCCGGCTGATCAGGAATGCCTTTAGGTGCTTGTCCAGTGCCAGCTTGAAGACTGCCCAGGGGTCTGTTGGTAATCCCCCTTATGTGTGCTGGGAGGCAGTTGAACAGTCTCGGCCCCCTGACACTTATTGTAGGGTTTCTCTTAACGTGCTAGTGACCCCCTGCTTTTCATTGGGGGGATGGTGCATGTCTGCCAAGTCTTTTGCTTTGTAGTGAGTGATTTTCGTGTGCAAGTTCGGTACTAGTCCCTCTAGGATTTTCCAGGTGTATATAATCATGTATTCTCCCTCCTGCTTTCCCAGGGAATACAGTTAGAAACCTCAAAGCGCTCCCAGTAATTGAGGTGTTTTATCTCCGTTATGCGCGCCGTGAAAGTTCTCTGTACATTTTCTAGGTCGGCAATTTCACCTCCCTTGAAAGGTGCTGTTAGAGTGCAGCAATATTCCAGCCTAGATAGAACAAGTGACCTGAAGAGTGTCATCATGGGCTTGGCCCCCCTAGTTTTGAAGGTTCTCATTACCCAATCCTGTCTTTTTTCTAGCAGATGCGTTTGATACAATTTTTATGGTCCTTGAAGGTGAGATCCTCCGACATAATCACTCCCAGGTTTTTGACGTTGGTGTTTCGCTCTTTTTGTGGCCGAAATTTGTTTTGTACTCTGATGAAGATTTAATTTCCTCATGTTTACCATATCTGAGTAATTGAAATTTCTCATCGTTGAACCCTTCATATTGTTTTCTGCAGCCCACTGAAAGATTTGGTTGATGCCGCCGGGAGCCTTGCAGTGTCTGCAATGGAAGACACTGTCATGCAGATTGGGTGTCATCTGCAAAGGAAGACACGGTGCTGTGGGGACATCCTTGTCTATGTCGGATATGAGGAGAGGAACAAGATGGGAGCTAGTACTGTGCCTTGTGGAACAGAGTTTTTCACCGTGCTGCCTGGGACTTTACTCTGTTGACGACTACTCTCTGTGTTCTGTTAGTGAGGAAATTATAGACCCATCGACCAACTTTTCCTGTTATTCCTTTAGCGCGCATTTTGTGCGCTATTACGCCATGGCCCACACTTGTCGAAGGCTTTTGCAAAGTCTGTATATATTACATTGCATTCTTTTTGTCTTCTAGTGATTTAGGACCTTGTCCCTAGTGATCCAGTAGTTGAGACAGACAGGAGCGACCTGTTCTAAACCCATGTTGCCCCGGGGTTTTGTAACTGATGGGTTTCTAGATGGGTGGTGATCTTGCTTCTTAGGACCCTTTCAAAGATTTTTATGATATGGGATGTTAGTGCAATTGGTCTGTAGTTCTTTGCTGTTGCTTTACTGCCCCCTTTGTGGAGTGGGGCTATGTCTGTTGTTTTTAGTAACTGAGGGACGACCCCCGTGTCCATGCCCCCTCTCCATAGGATGGAAAAGGCTCGTGATAGGGGCTTCTTGCAGTTCTTGATGAACACAGAGTTCCATGAGTCTGGCCCTGGGGCAGAGTGCATGGGCATGTCATTTATCGCCTGTTCGAAGTCATTTGGCGTCAGGATAAATCGGATAGGCTTGGTGTTAATCAAATTTTGTGGCTCTCTCATAAAAAATTCATTTTGATCTTCGATCTCAGTCTGGTTAGCGGCTGCTAAAAACTGAGTCATACTGGGACTTGAGGTAGCTCACTCATTTCCTTGCTGTCATCTGTGTAGGACCATCTTGTTTAAGTGGGGCCCAATACTGGACGTTGTTCTCGATTTTGATTTGGCATGGGAAAGAAAAATACTTTGGGTTTTCTTTCGATTTCATTTATGGCTTTTTAGTTCTTCCCGCGATTCCTGACTCCTAAAGGATTCTTTTAGCTTAAGTTCGATGCTTGTTTATTTCTCTGACCAGTGTCTCCCTGCGCATTTTGATTTATTGACCTCTTTTGGCCGCTCTGTTATTTTTTTCCGTGCCTGAAAAGGGAGCGCCTGTCTCTTTCTATTTTACATCTACTCCTCCTTTTCTTAGAGGAATAAGCCTTGTGCATACATCGAGTGCCACCGAGTTAATCTGTTCTAGGCATAAGTTTGGGTCTGTGTTGCTTAGTATATCTTCCCAGCTTATATCGGTTAGGACTTGGTTTACTTGGTCCCACTTTATGTTTTTGTTATTGAAGTTGAATTGGTGAATGCTCCCTCGTGACTAGTCTCATTTTGTGGGGTCTGGGGCTCCACGCATACATGTCTGAACCTCATTATGTTGTGATCTGAGTATATTGTTTTTGATATGGTGACATTTCTATCAGATCATCATTGTTAGTAAAGATGAGGTCTAGTGTATTCTCCAGTCTATTTGGCTCTATTATTTGCTGGTTTAAATTGATTTTGTGCAGAGATTTAAAAGCTCGTGTGAGTGTGGAGTTTTCATCGAGTTTGCCTCTGGTGTTATTACTGCAACAATATTAATTTGCTATATTCCTCCATTTTAGGTCCCTTTAAATTTTGAAACCCCCCAGGAGCAAGATGTTGGGGGTGCAGGAGCGGGAAAGATTTTCCAGACAGTGGTCAATTTTTAACAGCTGTTCCGGGAAATTTGCTGGGATGTTGCATCCGGAGGCTTGTGGGACTACCACATGACTTAGGTTTTGGTTCTCGCCCTTTACTGCTAAAAACTTCCACTACGTCATTTGAGGCATTAACCCAGTTCGTGCAAACAAGTGACTCTGCAATGTACAGGCCAACCCCCCCCTTTTGCCTGTTCACTCTGTCACATCTGTATAGGTTGTAACCTGGGATCCATATTTCGTTGTCCAAGTGATCCTTTATGTGGGTCTCATTTGAAAGCCGCGAACATTGCCTTTGCCTCTGCAAGCAGTCCACGGATGAAAGGTATTTTGTTGTTTATTGCTGGCTTTAGACCCTGTATATTTGCAAAAAAGAATGTTATCGGACTGGTGGTTTGTTGGTACTGGGGGGGGTTTTTTTTTCCGGCATTAGTATCGTATCTGTTGGTTTGGAGTGGAGGCCATCGACTGTGGTTCCACTCCCAGGAATGACTGGATTTGGTGTACGATTTCTGCCATTTCCTGCCAGTTTTTTTTCCTTCCCTGGCACTAAAAAACCTCTCCCTCTTGAGTGGCTGTGGCTACCCAGGTTTTCCCATGGCCTGGATGTTTTGTATCTTTTTGTCCCCTTTAATGGTATGCCGGGCAATTTAAGTTATAGCACAGTCTTTCCTGTACTGAGAGGTACACTTTTCAGGGTGAAAAAGCTTACAGGAAGGGAGTTTGCATTTTCCTGTTGTCATATGGGCATGACATTTTTCTAGGGTGGTCATAGTTGCATGCCCCATCTGTTTTTCCAGATTTCCATCCCAGCAGATACCAAGTGCATAGTATGTGCACAGTTTGGGTTCCGTTTGCCTTGGGTTTCTGTGACTGTATTCCCTGTTGGTGCATGTTTCCCTGTCTTATTCCTATCCTCCTTAGCACCAACAATGGAGCTCCCACCAGTTGTTTTTTGGTAATTTATCCTCACATTGCTATTGGAGTCCTCTTGTTTGCTATTTCCTGCGGTATTTCTGGTTTGCAATATTGGTTTTATCTTATCTTTGACTACACTTTTTTCCCTACTATGGCTCCTGTCCTCTATGAGGTCATTTATATGTATTCCTTCCTGCGTATAATTCCCGACTACCGGACAAAATCTCCGCTTCACCATTACTGTCTACCAGGAAAAGTATCTCCAGCTTCACCATTTCTGTCTCCCAGGACAGCACCTCCAGCTTTCCCCCATTACGTTTCCCCAGGGGCAGTATTCCAGCTTCACCATTACTGTCTCCCAGGACAGCACCTCCAGCTTCACCATTACTGTCTCCAGGACAGCACTTCAGCCCCCCATTTACTGACTACCAGGACATTTACCTCCAAACCTTACAGTTTTTTGACTACATGGCCAGTATCAAGGGCAGTTTCAATTCAGCCCGGACTTTTTATGTTCCCATCTGTTGTAGAAAGCTTCCAGGTTGTCTATGAAAGCAGCTTTGATGTTATCCTCTTTTAATACCCTTGTGATTTTAGTCCACAGATTTTCCTCATTGGGCATACCCAAAAAACACTTCTCTGTTTTAAAACTGCTTGTAGCTAGTTCTGGATATTGCACAAGGAGCGTGGAACCCAAATTTTCCCCAAAAATGACAATTTATCCATGTGGTAGCCCGTTTGTTTGACTGACCACAGACTACACACAGCTTCATAATGATTTGAATGGTTTGATTTACTGCAAGTCTACTAGCAACCTCTTGATATTTATTAATAACCTTAAATGAAGCTCTAGCTATTTGTATTTCTGTTTCTAACTCTTTTTGTAAAATTGGACAGCTTACCGTCACGTTCTGATTTTTTAAAGTTTGTGTTTATAAGGGCGCCTACAAACCCATCCGTTTACAGTCTGCTTTATTGTCCAACGAAACTGTTTGAAACCAGTCCCGGGTTCGGACCAGTCAAGGTTCGGACCAGTCAAGGGTTCGGACCAGTCGATCTGCTCTGTCAGTGGGTCACTTATTTAAAACATACTGGTCGGTGATTTGAGCTAACACATGAAGGATTTTACTGGAAATTATCTACCCGAGTAATATGTGATTTGACTGATACAAAAGTATAACTTGCGTGTTGAAGAGCCGGTGATATCTGGCAGCTCCTACAATGACGTACAGTCGACCTCTTTGTTTATCAATCGCTGTATCTGGCTTTTCTATTTTTTTTTTTCCGTCTCCACCACAATAAAGTATATTATCACTATAGTTTGACTGGTGCAAAATTTTTGGGGGAAGGACGTTTTTCTGTAGTAATAATTGCTTCTCGTTGTGTATATTGCGACCGTGGTAACTACAGGTTATATGAAAATTCACAGTAACGTCTCGTATTTCAAGAAAATGAAACTAATGAAAGTCACTCCACTCCACTAAGTACCATTTTAATACTGGTTAGTTTCTACTACAACACTGTATTCTGCTATTCACTGGTATCACTAGATTTATATGCGAGTACACTAGAGGCCAGGAAGATTATTAAAAACAGCTGACCTTGTGGTAAGTTTTCTGGCGACTTCTGGCACCTGCCCTATAGGCTTATCACTTCATTTACAAATTCAAAGACACTTTAGCCTTTATCATCAATAACTAGGGAGCCCCCTGTAGTATACACTATACACTATGTATACTCAATGCTTTCAGGGAGACTTTCTTTCCTCTGACAAAGTTCAATTATTATTATTTTTTTTTTTTTTTTTTTTTTTTTCACACGGGAAACGGGCCCTATTTTCCCCCTTGGCATAAACTCTGTAGGTAGTGCACACTAATTCTCCTTTTTTTGACTCAGTTATAATTTTTTCCCCCCAAAATTTTGGGTTTCCAGGCGCTAGGGGGAGGGATCGAAATGGGTTTTGATGACAAAAATTAAAGTTCTAGCACGTAAAGGGGACTTTGAAAAACCAGAAAGCCGGGGGGGGCACAACCTGGTTGTCCTGGAAACTTACCACCTACAGTACAGTTTTAAACTGTGCTCATATTGGTAAATTTTAAAGCCAGCAAAGGTTGGTTTGAGAGATTTAAGAATCTTTATTGGATACACGTGTGTTAAAAGGCCTTTTCCCGGAAAGGGAAAATGCCAAACGGGACCTACAGTACTCAGGGGGAAAAAGGGCATTCCCGGGAAACACATTGTCTCAAAAATTTCATTGCTGAAATTTTAAAAAATAAAGGAAAGTGTCATTTATTTTTCATTTAGTAGACTAGTACACACAATATATACGGGGTTTGGTATCCCTTTTTACTTTTTGTGCTTGTTTTCCTTTTCTTTTGTTGTGGGGGAAAAAATGTTTTATTTCATGTGGTAAAATTTTTTTTTTCATATTTTTGGGGTTTGTCTTGCAAAAGATTAATTTTTTTTCCTTTAATTTCTTATGGGAAAATTCATTCAAAAAAACGTTTTATTTCGCATAACAATTCCCCCTTCTTGCACGGTTTAAAAATTGGGTTAAAAGGGGGGGGTCCATTGTATATGCATTGAAATGCCACGAGATGGAAAAAATGTTTCATGTCCCAATTTTGGAAACCTTTTACAAAAACAAAAATCAACAAAACCAATCTGCACTTCACATTTGTCAACCAAGCGCATTTTTTTATTATAATAAATCACTGTCACTGGTTTTCGAAAAAGTTCATTAGTCCCTCGATCAACTTTCCATTTGCCCCTTGCATTTCTTACGGTGAATGGTTGCCAAAAATTGTGCCCATCTCTTTTGGGTCATGCCACGATTTTCATTGGCAGAAAAACACCTCCCAATCATCACCACGGCACCTGCTTTGGGGCTTGGGCATATGTTTACGATTAAATGCACTGTGCCACACACATCTGTCTTTGTTCACTCGGGAAGAAAAACACTTAGTAAGGGCTTTTGTCCAGTTATCGGTTTCATAATGGGATGCCCCTTACCAAGATAAGGGCCCCTCATGCTTTTTCGCTACGTCACCGGGGATACCCAAAACAACTTGGTTTCTTTCAACGTTTTTTTTCCCGTTTAAAAACCCAAAATCCCAAAACCAGGCCCTGTCAAATCCCCAGAGTACAAACAGTTTTATACCAGAGCGTTTCCTCTTGCTCGGTATATACTGCTTGAATGACAGCCTACCTTTGAACAAAATCAAAGACTCGTCAATTGCAAGATTCTTGAATGGACAAAAGTACAGTGGACCCACGCTTAACGATCACCTCCCAATGCGACCAATTATGTAAGTGTATTTATGTAAGTGCGTTTGTACGTGTATGTTTGGGGGTCTGAAATGGACTAATCTACTTCACAATATTCCTTATGGGAACAAATTCAGTCAGCACTGGCACCTGAACATACTTCTGGTATGAAAAAATATCGTTAACCGGGGTCCACTGTATATGCTGAACTTTTGTTTGAGATCCATAAAAACATTTCTAATCTTGTATAACCTGTCACTTCTGTCAGGCCTGGTTTTGTCAGAGAAGTGCAACATACGTAACAGTAAGATAAACCTGTTCACTGGGATGATTTCACTGAAGACCGGGGTAGAAATTAGCCGATCTGTGGACCAGTATGCTTTTATATTATGCTTATAGACATGAGGCATAAGCATTATTGTTGCAAAAAGCAAATACATTTCTGCAACAGTCGTCTCTTTCCACCGGTGTAGTCTTGACTGTGGTGATATGATCGTATTTGCCATGGTGTACTCAAAATACTTATTACTTTCCTTGACAATAGTTTCCATCAATGGCTGGTCAAAGAATAATTCAAAGAATTCCAGTTCATTGGCCGTGGTTCCAAGGGGACAAGTAGGTAGAATTCCACTTTAAGAGTCATCAAAGTGGTGGGGCTTGGGAACAAAATTGGGATTTTGCTGCCAATCCCAGATACGGTTTGCTGGTGGATACTGGACATTATAGGCTGGTTGTGCAGGTAGTTGTGGTTGTGGTGGGCTGGTGGCTGACGCTCCGCTTTGTCTTTGAACTGAGGAGTCAGCAGCGTGGGTCCCAGCCTGGGCCGGTGAGTCACGCATGGCCGTGGCACTACCATCACCACTACCACCATCTGCTGATGCCTGTGGTCTATCCATGCCAAGTGTAGCCACATCATCCTCACTATCACTATCTATACCTGGTGTAGGGCCACGGGATGTACTCCGGGATGTACTCCGTCCCCTGGGCACAGCATAGGGTACACTACCCGAGCGCATGTGGCGGCGTACATACCGACGCTTCACTGGTGAATATGATTCCTCACTATCACTACTTGAATGATCGTCAAGAGCAATAAAATCACAATCCACGTCACTATCATCATTACTGAAGTCAGAGGCCTGGCCACGCGAAAATAATAGTTTTCTCTTGCGTTGTGGTACAACTGACTGACTGAGGAGTGCCTACACCAGAGGTAGAAGGTTGAGGATCGTCAGGGTTTTCTGCACTGTTATCGATATCCTGGTCATTCCTTTCGGTCACTAACTGATCAAAGCCAAAGAATTTGTCTTCAGTTCCATTTCCATCAGTGTCAGAACTGTCAGATAGGAAGAGGAGAGTCCCAATTTTCCGTGGAGTGAGAGCTGCCTTGCGACGAGGCATGGTGAACATGGGTAACTGAGCCGGTGTTCCCACAATGCTATGCGGGCGCCTAGATTTTTTGTTCATGGCGCACACCCACCACGCAGACCCGTTCTCTCACATGTAGGCCTATGAGTGCTTTCGCGCTAAATTTGACGGTGCTAGAATTTTGGCATAGATCTACGGTTTGGACACTCAACGTGAAGCCGTAGATCTACGGGACGGACCCTGAAAGGGTTAATGGAAGTGAGGACAATCCACCCCATCCCCATTAGTCTATTGTAACCAGAGTTTGTTGTATACTATCAAATTATGCTCTAGTAATTTTCTCAATATAGACATCACGCTGACTTGGCAATAATTCAATGGCAATGATTTATCTGCTGTTTTGAAAGATGGCAAATACCTTTGACGAGTTCAGCATTTTTCTGCTCCCAGAGGCCGGTGCTTGATATTTAACTTAGGATTGCCAACATTTAACTTAATGTATATTACTGACCTTACAATACAGCCAATATTTAACATAACCTACATCAATGACCTTGCCAATACTTCTTAAGTACTAAAACTTGTTCTGTTTGCAAATGACAACTCTTATCTCCTATTCAAATCTGGTTTTTCTCAATCATAGTTGAGAAGCTCAAAAGATATCAGAGTATCAATAGCTACCATAGATTCACTCTTAACAGCGACAAATTTTTTTTACATAATGTTTGGAAAGAACTTCAAATGTACAACTCAGTACGTATATTGATAAATAATTTGCTCATTTCAAGACCAAATGAGAGAAAATTTCTAGGTCTATCTTGAGGCCAATTTAAAATTCAACACTTATATCCGGCACATAACAAAAGAGGTTTCCACAACAGACATCTTCTCTTTAGATTCATTACTATGTACCTCAAACAGAATTACTTAACAATCTCTATCATCCTTACTTCACCTTGACATTGTGCCTGGGAGCTCTCCCATACTAGATAAACACCTGAGCCTATAGTAACAAAAGCTGCCAACAATATAATCCACAAGTGTTAGACAACACACTCACTCTCGAAAGTTTAACTTGCTCAACATAGTAAACATTCACTCTCGCTACTGTACCTATTATATATACAGGATAATTAAATCAAATATAAACCCAACTCTGAACTCTTCCTGAAAAGCTGCAACAAAACTTTTAGGCAACTCAACCTGAGTAAAAATTAAATAGGTACAAAAGACCCCAAAAAATTTGAAACTGCTCAAATATTCCAAATTATTACTTAATTTTATAATCAAGGGAAGCGCTAAACCCGAAGATTATAACAGCGCCATGGCGGGGAGGATGTGGAAGGTATTCAGCTTATTGGGCAACTGCAGACACAGATCAATCCCTAAATCAAGAGCCCCTCACCAACATCAAGGAAGAATATTCCAAGTTTACCTGGAGAGAGTTCCAGGGGTCAACGCCCCCGCGGCCCAGTCTGTGACCAGGCCTCCTGGTGTTTCTATCTGGTATTTCCTATCTCCCAATCTCTTCAAAACTATTGTTAAAATGAACCTCATTTCCCCAGTGATAAATGATAGCAACAACTATGTTCAAACACATACAGTCTTCATCCTCCTCAACTTGTTTCTGTTTTTTCTACTAGCATATATTGAACCATGTTTCAATATACATGTATGTTATTTTGCTGAGAATTTCACACAGAATGTACAAGTGTTGTACCTAACTTTTACTATGTATGCTGATAAAATGTAATGCAAAAGAAGTTATCTGAAGATGAGTTCATATATGAATGACTCGCCATTTTTTCAAGACGATTTTTTATTAACTTCCTGTTAATACCATGTACAGATTCCCAAATAAATCATACCACATAATTCTTACAGCTAGACCAAGTTTTTTTTCCCAAAATACTGTGCATCCTATGGGCTTTCTGATTATATTTTCTAAAGCGGGTTATTTGTGTATTGGATATAAAGAATCTTAATCTTATATAATATTAAGTAACCCAATATTTAACCTGGGATACCACACTATCCTAGGTCACATACTGAGGGGCCACAGTTCGAATCCTTGCATGGGTGGAAACGATGGGCACGTTTCCTTACATACGTTATCCCTGTTCACCTAGCATAAGTAGGTACCTGGGTGTTAGTCGACTGTTGAGGATTGCAGCCTGGGGGCGGTAGTATACCTTACAGCTGGGCTTTCACACAAGCTGAGGTAACATAACAGGTCTTAGCCTGTAAAATTAAAAAAGAAATTAACCTGGGATAACCCAACACCTACCCCAGAAAAACCCAACACCTACCCTAGAAAACCCAACACCTACCCTAGAAAAACCCAACACCTACCCTAGAAAAACCCAACACCTACCCCAAAAAAAACCCAACCCCTACCCTAGAAAAACCCAACACCTACCCTAGAAAAACCCAACACCTACCCTAGAAAAACCCAACACCTACCCTAGAAAAACCCAACACCTACCCTAGAAAAACCCAACACCTACCCGAAAAACCCAACACCTCCCCCAGAAAAACCCAACACCTGCCCCAGAAAACCCAACACCTACCCTAGAAAAACCCAACACCACCCTAGAAAAACCCAACACCTACCCTAAAAAAACCCAACACCTGCCCTAGAAAAACCCAACACCCTACCCCAAAAAAACCCAACACCTACCCCAGAAAAACCCAACACCTGCCCTAGAAAAACCCAACCCCTACCCAGAAAAAACCCAACACCTACCCAGAAAAACCCAACACCGCCCCAGAAAAACCCAACACCTACCCCAGAAAAACCCAACACCTACCCTAGAAAAACCCAACACCTACCCAGAAAAACCAAACCCCTCCCCCAGAAAAACCCAACACCTACCCTAGAAAAACCCAACACCTACCCCAGAAAAACCAAACACCTACCCTAGAAAAACCCAACATCTACCCCAGAAAAACCCAACACCTACCCTAGAAAAACCCAACACGTACCCCAGAAAAACCCAACACCTGCCCTAGAAAAACCCTTGTTTTACCTAGTTAACGCGGTACGAGTACCAAGTACAAGACATTTTTTCCGCCATGGACTCGACCTGGAGTACAAGTGGACAAAGTACGTAATGGAGAAGCTACCTCTGGACTCCTGACTTGTTGCAACCACAAAAACTATTTTCCGCCTTCAAATCAACCCAGCAGCGAACTCTCTGATCTCAACCTTAAGACGAGACGCAGGCAGTGTCTCAGGGGTGTAGCTACACCTACACGGGCTACAATCTACCAGAAATGTACTCACAGTTGCGAGAAAATAGTTTTCCCGAGTATAATGGAGATGGAGGAGGTAGTGGAGTGATGGGTCGCTCTCACACGTTTTCTATGATGCTCCACGTCTCTCAACCCTTGCCTCCAAGTCTCTGGCTAAGACTTCGCCTACTCCATGTAATCTTCAATCATCACCACTGATGGCTTTACAAGCTGCTGTATTCACTTTCTGCAATGTTTTCATTGCGGTTGTAATCATTACATTCATAAACGTGTGATATGTAGCTTGTTGTATCCAAATAAAGCCATGTAGTATGATTTAAATGCATAGGATACCATTACAATGTAATCACTTCCATACGCTCCTGAAGAAAAAATAAAACAAGAAACACTAAACAACATTACTGAATAAATTCTACTGATATTTGTTAGCAATCTTTTTTGGTAAAAGTTAATATATCAAATCATCTAAAATTATTTTTGGGTGTTGCAGTAAACCCCAGGCTCAGGGGTTTCCCGATTGCCATTCATGGGCCAAAATTTGGGATAATTCAAATTTAAGGGTTTCAAAGTGGGGTTTCAGGGTTTTTGGGGATTGGGGTTTTTCTTTTAAAAATACAAAATTTCAGAGGGGCCCCTAGGACACCTAACCGGCTAGGATTTAAAAAGTAAAAAGAAGGAACACTGCGACAGCCAGTCCAAGCGGGGGTGGTCCTGTTTCCCCCCCGGATAATCCCAATGCCCCCCCAGCCGGGTCTCCCACTCAAGGGTGGGCCCCCGCACCAACCCAGCAGCACAAGCTAGTCGGTTTAACTCACACCCCCACCCAACCCATCATGTTTACTAACCTATTTTTAAAAACTAACAACGTTTTTTAGCCTCAATAATGACTCGGGGGTTTTTTTCCCAAAATCCCCAACTCATTCCATACCCTGTTTCCCCAAAACATTCCTGAATCGAAAATTTTTTCCCAACTTGAAACAATTGCGCCGATCCCGTCATGGCTGGGAAAATTTTTAGCACGTTTTACACCCCTTTATTTTTTTCCTGTTTTCCATTTATACACCTGGGGTTACCCGGGGAGAGTTTCCGGGGTCAACGCCCCCGCGGCCCGGTTTTTGTGACCCGGCCCCTTGGTGGACAGAGCCGATCAACCAGCTGTTGCTGCTGGGGCACGCAAACCAAATACGAGCCACAGCCCCCGGGTGATCAGGAAAATGACTTTGGTGCTTGTCCTGCCGCTTGAAGACTGCCAGGGGGCTGTTGGGAAAACCCCTTTTTTGTGGGTGGGAGGCAGTTGAACATCTCGGGGCCCTGACATTATGTATGGTCTCTTAACGTTAGTACCCCCTGCTTTTCATTGGGGGGATGGTGCATCGTCGCCAAGTCTTTTCTGAGCTTTCGTAGTGAGTGATTTTCTTGTGCAGTTCGGGTACTAGTCCCTCCTACGGATTTTCAGGTGTATATAATCATGTTCGTCTCCCTCCTGGCGTTCCAGGGAATACAGGTTTCGGAACCTCAAGCGCTCCCAATAATTGAGGGTGTTTATCTCCCGTTATGCGCGCCGTGAAAGTTCTCTTGTACATTTTCAGGTCGACAATTTCACCTGGCCTTGAAAAGGTAGCTGTTAGTGTGCAGCAATATTCCAGCCTAGTAAGAACAAGTGACCTGAAGAGTGTCATCATGGGCTTGGCCTTCCCTAGTTTTTGAAGTTCCTCATTATCCATAACCCTGTCATATTTCTAGCCATCGACCATTGATACAATGTTATGGTCCCTTGAAGGTGAGATCCTCCGACAATGGATCACTCCACTCCCAGGTCTTTGACGTTGGTGTTTCGCTCTATTTTGTTGCCAGAATTTTGTTGTACTCTGATGAAGATTTAATTTCCACATGTTTTACCATTCTGAGTAATAGAAATTTCTCATCGTTGAACTTTATATTGTTTTCCTGCTTCCCACTGAAAGATTTGGTTGATGTCCGCCTGGAGCTTTGCAAGTGTCTGCAATGGTATAAGTAAGTAAGTAATAAGTTTATATTCAGGTATACACAAATAACAGTTACATAGAATTACATACATAGAAGCATAATGTGAAGAAACCTAGGATACACCCAAAACAGTCCAGACAGGACTTATTTCCCATTGGGTCCTTTTACCTAATTATTATATATAAGGTTATAATATTTTCTTATTTATTCTAGACAGCGAGAGTCGTCGAATAAACATCTTAATCATACTCAAAAAAAAAGACTATCGGCTACAGCCAAGGTACATTAAGACTATCTACAATACGAGGGTACAATTAGCAAGGAATAATGTAAAAATTTAACACGTTAATGTTAGCTAAAAAATAGAAAATCCAATTCCCCGCTCCTTTCTGTAACGCTACATTGCAATCAGACACCTTTTGGCACTTAACACTTCTTGAGACTGGTTCCACGCTATGACGCTTTTGACATGTGCGGGTAGTCTGTTCCATTCCTCTTATTGCTGTAAACAATAAAAAGGTGATTGAAGCCTGGCCACTGACTGTGGGTAACTACAAAGTTGTGCTCTCGTCACCCCCCTAGTACTATGATTTGCTTTGGTTCCCAACCTTGGACAAAACAATACGACAGCAAGATTATTCTGGACATTGTTTGTGGAGCAATTTTATAAACATGATTAGCTTCAGTTGTTCTCTATACTCTGTCTTCAACATTCAGCACATATCCAACTGCTGTAATTCATCGCTGGCCTACAATTCTCTTGGTCCCAGCCCGCAGATGAATCTTACACAACATTTTGTCTGGGGATTTGCAGATTCTACTCTTTCAGTTTTTTTTTGTCAAGGCAGAAGTACCAAGAAGAGCAAAAGCGTAATCCATATGTCAATGTATAATGCGGAGCATAGACATAGGTTCCTGCTGAGCCTCAGTAGGTAGACCAACTGGTGCATGTCTAGAGCGCGTGAACTTCAGTTTGCATTCGCTTCTTACTTCACTCTTCTCCTAATCAATTCTCCTGACATGCATGGGATCAAAGGCGGGATTCCCGGAATAAGAGAAATAGTTCTGATGAAACCAAAGTGATGGGCTCCCACATTACATTGAACATTAATTAATTATTTACCCTCCACGTTTATGTTATCGTGCCAATGAATGCCTTCGTTTTCCCTAGGTGTAATGAGTAGTTTGTTGTCTACTAACCATTTGCTGCAGGACTCCAGTTTCCAGTGTTTAAAACATTAGCAATCTCTTGCCTTGTGGTTTCTTTACCGACACTAACAGAGCACTGTCATCTGCATACAGTAGGAGTTTGCAACCTTGAACACTGAAGAGGCATATGCATTGACATAACATAAGAAATAATACGGACCCAGAATACTTACCTTGGAGGAACTCCACGATGTTATCGGCAGGGGTTCTGATTCTGTTTCAGTCGATTTTGACTATTTGTCTCCTGTTGCTAAGGTAGGACTTTAAAACCAGTCTACAGAACCTATACCAATAGCTGAAGTTTCACACATTGTGCGTTGACAGTATCGAAGGCCCTTTTTGCAGGTCTAATGTTACCATCCTATGATGTTTCCCCTTTGACATTTCAGTTCTCTCAAGGTATCCACTCAGATTAATCGGTGTCGGTTGAGTAGGTTCTTCTTAAAGCCCGATTGATATTATTATTATAATCAGGGGGAAGCGCTACACCCGTAGGATATACCGCTCGCCCAGGGAGGGGGACTGTGGAAGACATTTCAGGCTTAATCGGAGGAACTGGAGTCACAGACCAAATTCCTCCAATCCAGAGCCCCTCACCAACAATCAAGGAACCTTCCAGAGGGGGGCCCGATTGATTAGGCTATGGAGAATTTGAGAGTTATGCGAGTCTCATTTCACTCCAACACAGGAATTCACTTTAAACTCAACACAATCTCAGCCAACAAACCACACCAGCGAGACCCCATCAATCTAGAATTTTCACTAGATATTATACTTGATATACAACAGGCCTATAGTTATGCTTACACATACCGACCTACTATTTTTCTTGAAGATAGTAGTTGACTCTGGCCTCCTTGAACCCCCTCGCGGTACTGTATTAGGGTGATTGATAGATTTTATTATGTGAGCAATAGGGATTGACAGTTCAGAAGCACCATCTTTTAGGAACTTAGACGATGTTATCAGGGCCTGTGCTCTTATTGGGGTTTTAACACTGCAGTTCCTGCTTTTATAAAAGTCATGAGAGATACACTTACCTAGTTGACAACGATTTTTGGGGTTACCCCCTTTTATTGTTATAGTATGTTTGGAAACTTATCAGGAGTCTGTGTTAAAGTATTTTGATGCACGCTGCGTAGTTACTTACTAGTGTTGATGCAACAGATGCGAGTGTAGTCTGGAATTAAAGCAATTTGCCACCTAGATGTTCGTGGCATACCTCATTATCGCTAGTGAGTACTAGTGTTAGCTATCTACTGGCATATGGTCTATACCCCAACTGTTATTAGTTTTGCCACTAGAGCTTTCTGGGGATTATGGCTTTATACTCTTCATTTTTTTGAGCAGTAGTGCTTCGTCCTTTGCCTCCTTTTATAAGCCTCTGTAACTCTGTACTCCTACACCCCCTTTGTACATCTCATTTAGTGCTGCAATATCCTGTCTGTTTTGCTTTTACGAATTGCTTTTTAGCAGCTGGTCTCTGTAATTCAATATCTTATCAAATATCTCAGTATCATCCTGGGTTCAGTTCTTTTCGTTATACTAACCTAATCTTTCTAACTGTGGTGCTAAATATTATCAAGGATGTAGTGAACCATATCAGAGTCTCTTTGATTTTTCATTCCGCAGGCATCAGTTTACGTCCGTCGCACCACTTGGTTATCTCTGTCCGAGTCACAATTGTGTAGCCTTACACAAAAAATATTACCATGTACACTCTTACTAGTATTTCTGAGGTGCGACCGCTCATTTGTTATTGTCGCTGTTGGCCTATCCTATCCCTAATTATTTTCCTGGTGCAGTAATGATAAATGAAAACATCATTCTAAGACCGTGTGTAATTACGGACCTGACTGAATAATGTCACACTCCTAGAGCGTTTAACAAATGTATGAGATGGTCAAATTAAAGGGTGCTGTGAGTACTGTGTGATCCGGTTGGAGTATTAATTAGTTGAGTGTACACTATTTAATCCTAGAATTTGCTTATAACCTTTTGCATAGCCCGTTATTTTGCTGCTGGAAAACGATATTAAAGTTCTATCTCTCTCTCATGCCAGATTCGAAGTCATCTGCAAAGGAGGAACACTGATCTGTGGCTGACATCCTTGATCTCTTATGTCGAACCCTTGTACTATAATATACTATACTATATAGGATAACTATACAACAATTACCCACGATCTCCATCGCACCACTGAACACGAAGTAACGGCCTCTGAAATGCCTTAATCGACCAGTGATGTCTAACTGTACAGTGTATAGTCAAGACAAACGTGAAGTCTACCTAGCATAGAGCGGATACTCATAACAGTACAATAAATATCTTCAGACTCTTCGAGGGTAATAAATACTGAAGGAAGTTAACCGCCCTAATGCAGGGTAACATATCGGATTGAGGAGCGCATGGTGGGTTCTAATAGTCTATATGTGAAGTACAATTCAGAGACTTACTAAAACAGTAACATAAATACTTCTGCTCTTCGAGAGAGGTAAGAGAAATACTGAAGGAGTGCACTCCTTCATGGTGACTATATTATAAGTGGTAAAGTCTAAGTAAGAAGTACCTAGAGCGCGCTATTATATAACATGGCTAAAAATCTTCAGCCTCGAAGGAGTAAGAAACCCTGAAGGAGTTGAACTGCCAGTGTTGACTATATTATAAGTGTATAGTTTTCTAAGGTGAAGTACCTCAGAGACTTACTATAACAGTACAAAATATCTTCTGCTCTTCGCGAGCGCGACTCAAGAAAAACTGAAGAGTAACTTCAGTGTGTGCTAATTATAAGTGTATAATCTATAAAGGTGAAGGAACCTTACTATAACAGTAAGGGTACTAAATATCTTCTCTGCTCTTCGAGGGTGAAACCAACCCTCCAACAAAGATACATAACCCTTTAGTTGAAAGACAAAAAGGAAAGTCCAGAACGAACATCTTGAAACACAACATAAGACTCGCCAGCTGGAAACATAAATATCGAAGAAACATACGAGGAGAACAGCTGGTGGTCCTCGGATGTAGAAAGAAAATTAACGTAGGCAGAAAACAAAAGCTTTGAAAGCTTCTCGTGAAGGCAAATATTCTTATTTCCAAACGTATTACTGAAAGATTTTGTTTTCCGGATGGAATTAATTCCAACTATTATGTGAAAAGTACCAGTCGAGCAGGACAACGACATCGCTACATTATCTATTGACTTTGAAACACTTAGCACTTCCTGGCGTAGGCATCAAAGAGAATGAGTGCCATGGTATAACCTTTGATATGCCACCTATCAAGAATGGACATGGATTGATACTTCTGTAAAACTATTTATGAACGTAGTGTTATAAGAGATAAAAGCCTATTGGATGAAAATTTCCCTGAAAAAAAACAAAAACTAGTAGACAGAGCAAAAAGAACTAAGGAACAAGGGAAAAAAAACAAAAGAGAAGAAAAAAGAATGGAGAAGGAAGGTGAGGAAGATTCAAGCAGTGACAAGGAACCTGACCACCTCCAAACTGAACACCACAAGTACAGACTGAAAGAATCTAACAAGGGTCACAAGTCAGGAAACTACTACTGACCCAATGATCATCTCACTATAAGTCAACTCAACCTACATAAACAACACACACTATGTTTCTACCAGGAGGCAGCAGCGAGTCAGCAATAACAGCAAGAACAGAGTCCTTTTCATTCAAGGGCTTCTCTTCCCTACAAACCAACTCACATCTAGAACAGCAAGAAACAGGAGACCTCTGACGCGCGAGCATGCTTTCTACTTCCCCTGACAAAACCCACCAAAAGAACGCAAGAACATGGAGACCTTCATTGAGGAGCTTCTCTTCCCTGAACAAAACCAACCAAAACCTCCTGGATATGGAAACAACTCCACCAGTCAACATTGACAAAAGCCAGAGTCTGTACAGGAAACCCAAGATTATGATTTTGCCTGGATGCTCTCTATTCATTGAATCAATCCTTCTGGCCGTCCAACTATCAAAAAGCTTTTAGGTCAAGGTTAATTGGATTTAAAAGGCCTGAGATGTAGATTCACAGAGTAAGTGGGGATGTACTGAACAGGAGTAAGTTTAGATCTATGAAGAGTGGGGGGGGGAGGGTGTTGCCAGGGATGGGATTTAGTGATTATTCTTACTGCAGCTTTTTGTTGGGTTATATTGGCTTTAGGTGTATTGCTGCATGTTGATCCCCAAGCACAAATAGCATAGTGAGGTATGGATAAATAAGTGAGTGGTATTGTGTTGAGAAGGGCATTTTGCGGCACGTAGATATCGTATTCTTGGAGAGGATCCAACTGTTTTGGATACTTTTTTGTAATGTGTTGGATATGGGTGCTGAAATTCAGGTTGTCAAGGTATAGGCCTAGGAATTTGCCCTCATTATGTCTGGTAATTAGAGTGTTGTCGATCTTAATGTTAAATTGTGCATCTCCTGCTCTGCTACCAAACATAATGTAGTAGGTTTTGTCAGTGTTAAGCGTAAGTTTATTGGCTGTCATCCAAGTCGATATTTTGATCAGCTCCTCGTTAACAATGGTGTTGAGGGTGGCAAGATTAGGGTGAGAGATGACATAAGTCGTGTCGTCAGCAAAGAGAATGGGTTTCAGGTGTTGGGATACGTTTGGAAGATCATTGATGTATATGAGGAAGAGCAGGGAACCAAGGACACTTCCCTGCGGAACTCCAGTATCAAGTGGCCGTGTTGTTGATGCTGTGTCTTTAATGGTAACATACTGATACCTATTAGTAAGGTAAGATTTGAAATAAGCAAGCGCATGGCCTCTTATACCGTAATGGTCAAGTTTGTGGAGTAGGATGTCGTGGTCTACTGTGTCAAAAGCTTTTCTTAGGTCAATAAAAATTCCTAGTGGATATTCCTTATTTTCCAATGCTGTGTAAAGCAGATCTAGCATTTTTATGATTGCATCATTAGTGCTTTTATTTTTCCTAAATCCAAATTGGCAGGGGTTGAGTATGTTTTGTGCTGTTATAAATGAATATAGTCTCCTGTGCACGAGTTTCTCAAAGATTTTGGATAGCAATGGTAAGTTCGATATTGGCCTATAGTTGTTTAAATCTGTAGGGTCACCACCTTTATGTATTGGTGTAACCCTTGCCATCTTGAGTAGTTTTGGGAAGGTGCTAGTTTCTAGTGACTTGTTAAAAAGTAATGAAATAGCATGCGAAAGGATATGGGCCCCTCGCTTGTACAGTAATGGTGGGACATTAGACAGATTCCCTGAGTTGCTTTTAAGCGACTTTATAATCTCGGTGACTTCCGAGGGCTCAGTTGGTGCAAGACAGAAGGAATTTGGGAAATTCCCATCTAGGTAGTCCCCGGCATGGGCATTAGTATGTGGGATTTTATTGGCGAGATTAGATCCTATGGTTGAGAAGAAGTCGTTTATCTTGTTAGCTGTGTCAGTGGGATGTAGTGGTGTTTCATTAGGTTTAGTTAGGACAATATTCTTTTTTTTTTTTCAGTTTGTGGGTCCCTAGAATCTGAGAGAGTGTTTTCCAGGTCTTTTTTATATCTCCTCTAGTGTCTGTGAATCTACTGGAGTAGTATAGTTGTTTGGCTTTCTTTATTACTTTGGTGAGAACTGATGAATAGTGTTTAAGAATATCTTTGTGTATTAAGCCCTGTCTATATTGCTTTTCATATTGGTGTTTCTTGTCAATGGATTTCAGAATGGTGCTGGTTAGCCATGGGCAACCAAGCCGTTTGTTTGTGATCTGTTTCGTTTTTATAGGGCAATGTTTGTTGTATAGTCTAAGTAATTTGTTAAGAAAAATGTCTGTCCAGTCATCAATACCATTGGCCTTGGAGAATTCTGTAGGCCAGTCAACAATCTCTAGGTCAGTTGTGAACTTCCTTATTGAGGCCTCGTCATGGAGTCTAAATGAGACTTTGTTGTATTCAAGTGGTGGTTTATTAATGTTTGTCAGGAGGAAGGTAGGGTAGTGGTCTGTAGTGCTATCTGTGATTATCCCTGATTTAAGGGGGGCTAGTATATTGGTCCATATGTGGTCTATTATGGTTGCACTTGTCTCAGTGAGCCTGGTTGGTTTAGTTATTGTTGATATGAGAAGTGTGTTGTTCATATTGTTGATGAAATCAGTTACAGGCTGATCATCTAGTAAGCCAAGGTTGATGTTGAAGTCTCCAGCTAAGAGAAGGTGGTGCTTATTCATTTGTCTGTTTGTTATTAGTGACTTTAATTTCTCACTGAAATTTGGGATGTTTGTGTGAGGTATCCGGTAAATGGCACCGATTGTAATAGATGTCTTAAGGTTTCTTACAGTAAAACAAGGTTGAAGAATTCTTTGTATCAAGATCCCATGATGTTGCAGTGTCTGACACTGCAACAGATATTAGCAGTGTGGCTAGTCCGACACGCTGCTATTATCTCTGATATAATTATACTTTGCTATGGTTGAAACTCTAGCAACATAAGTCATGCACAAATAACCCGCACATAGGAGAGTGGAGCTTACGACAATGTTTCGGTCCGACTTGGACCATTTACAAAGCCACAGAGGCAAAGGCTGACACTCAGGCCTCTCTTCGCAAACGAAAAGATGCCAGAAAATATCCAGAAATGATTACTGCTGAAATTTCTGTAAAATGTTTCAGTAGCTACGACAGTTTCAAAAGTTTCCTTCAGCACTGAAAGTTGTAATGGGGTTACTAGCCACGTCAGTTTTAAACATTACTTTTCCAAAAGGGTTGGAGTCACTTTACCTGGAGACCTGGAGTTTACCTGGAGAGAGTTTCGGGGGTCAACGCCCCCGCGGCCCGGTCTGTGACCAGGCCTCCTGGTGGATCAGCGCCTGATCAACCAGGCTGTTGCTGCTGGCTGCATGCAAACCAACGTACGAGCCACAGCCCGGCTGATCAGGAACTGACTTTAGGTGCTTGTCCAGTGCCAGCTTGAAGACTGCCAGGGGTCTGTTGGTAATCCCCCTTATGTGTGCTGGGAGGCAGTTGAACAGTCTCGGGCCCCTGACACTTATTGTATGGTCTCTTAACGTGCTAGTGACACCCCTGCTTTTCATTGGGGGGATGGTGCATCGTCTGCCAAGTCTTTTGCTTTCGTAGTGAGTGATTTTCGTGTGCAAGTTCGGTACTAGTCCCTCTAGGATTTTCCAGGTGTATATAATCATGTATCTCTCCCTCCTGCATTCCAGGGAATACAGGTTTAGAAACCTCAAGCGCTCCCAGTAATTGAGGTGTTTTATCTCCGTTATGCGCGCCGTGAAAGTTCTCTGTACATTTGGTTACAGTAGCTATCAAGAATATGATATACAATATATAAAAGAAAAAATACTTGTGAGTGACCTTAGAATGTGGAAACAATATGAGTGAAATACTCTGTTTGCTCTTTAATAATTAAACAAATTTCCCTTTCTCTCTCAGAATCTTTTCACATATTCGTTTATCTCTATATTAATACTAAAAAATTTCATCTCATCAGCCAGAAAATATAATTTACCATCTCAGGAGACACCTAAAAGTTTCGTTTACCCTCACTCTGCCATCATCTCACTGGCTGCTGTTTTTATTACAACATTGGCAGTTTCACATCAAGACAGGATGACCCAAAAACGAAGAAACACTTTCATCACCACTCACTCCATCACTGTCTTGCCAAAGGTGTCCCTACACCACACTCCCCTCACTCACACCCTATGATGCGACCCACCAGACTCCCCTCTCACACCCCATGATGCGGCCCACCACACTCCCCTCACACACCCCATGATGCGACCCACCACACTCCCCTCACTCACACCATATGATGCGACCCACCAGACTCCCCTCACCCCCCCAATGTGCGACCCACCAACTGCCATCACACCCCATGATGCGACCCATCACACTCCCCTCACACACCCATGATGCACCCACCAGACTCCCCTCACACACCCCATGATGCGACCCACCAGACTCCCCTCACCCCCAATGATGACGGACCCACCACACTCCCCTCACACACCCATGATGCGCCCACCACACTCCCTCACACACCCCATGATGCGACCCACCAACTCCCTCACACACCCCATGATGCGCCCACCACACTCCCCTCACACACCCCATGATGCGACCCACCACACTCCCCTCACTCACACCCTATGATGCGACCCACCAGCACTCCCCTCACCCCCCCATGATGCGACCCACCACACTCGCCTCACACACCCCATGATGCGACCCATCACACTCCCCTCACTCACTCCCTATGATGCGACCCACCAGACTGCCCTCACACACCCCCAATGATGCGACCCACCAGACTCCACTCACACGCCCTGTGATGCGACCCACCACACTCCCCTCACACACACCCCATGATGCAACCCACCAGACTCCCCTCACACACTCCCAATGATCGACCCACCACACTCCCCTCACACACCCCATGATGCGACCCCCACACTCCACACACCCCATGAGCGACCCACACACTCCCCTCACACACCCCATGATGCGACCCACCACACTCCCCTCACACACCCATGATGCTACCCACCACACTCCCTCACACACCCCATGATGCGACCCACCACACTCCTCTCACACACCCCATGATGCGACCCACCACACTCCCCTCACACACTCCCATGATACGGCCACCACACTCCCTCACACACCCATGATGCGACCCACCACACTCCCCTCACACACCCCATGATGCGACCCACCACACTCCCCTCACACACCCCATGATGCGACCCACCACACTCCCCTCACACACCCCATGATGCGACCACCACACTCTCTCACACACCCCATGATGCGACCACCACACTCCCCCTCCACACACCCATGATGCGACCCACCACACTCCATCACCCACCCATGATGCGACCCACCACACTCCCCTCACACACCCAATGATGCGACCCACCATACTCCCTCTCACACCCCCATGATGCGACCACACCATACTCCCTCACACACCCCATGATGCGACCCACTCACCTCATCTCACTCCTATGATGCGACCCACCAACTGCCCTCACACACCCCATGATGCGACCCACCAGACTCACTCACAGCCCTGTGATGCGACCCACCATCACTCCCCTCACACACTCCCATGATGCAACCCACCAGACTCCCCTCACACATTCCCAATGATCGACCCACCAACTCCCCTTCACACACCCCATGATACGGCCCACCACACTCCCCTCACACACCATATTCCCCCCAAACCCATGATGCGACCCACCACACTCCTCACACACCCCATGTGTTACCCACCACACTCCCTCACACACCCCATGATGCGACCCACACCTCCTCCACACACCCCATGATCGACCCCACTCCCCTACACACACCATGATGCGACCCACCACACTCCCCTCACCCACCCATGATGCGACCCACCACACTCCTCACACACCCCATGATGAGACCACCATACTCCCCTCCACACCCCATGATGCGACCACCACACTCCCCTCACACCCCATGATGCGGCACACATCCTCACACACCATGATGTGCCCCACACTCCCCTCACACACCCATGATTCGACCACACACTCCCTAACACAACCCTGATTCGACCCACACACACCCCTCACACACCCACCATGATGCGACCCACCACACTCCCCTCACACCCCATGATGCGACCACCCACTCCCCCTCTCACACACAATTCCCTCCAACACCCATGATGCGACCCACCACACTCCCTCACCCCCATGATGGACCCACCACTCCCCCACACACACATGATGTGACCCACACACTCACCCCACACACACACCATGATGCGACCCACCACACTCACCCCACACACACACCATGATGCGACCCACTACACTCACCTCACACACCCCATGATGCGACCCACCACACTCACCTCACACACACTCCCCATGATGCGACTCACCACACTCCCCTCACACCCCATGATGCGACCCACCATACTCACCTCATGCACACACACCATGATGTGACCCACTACACTCAAACACACCCAATGATGCGACCCACCATACTCCCCTCACACATTCCCCATGATGCGACCCACCATACACCCCTCACACACTCCCCATGATGCGACCCACCACACTCATCTCACACACCTCATGATGCGACCCACCATACTCCCCTCACACCCCCATGATGCGGCCCACCATACTCACCTCACACACCCCATGATGCGACCCACCATACTCCCCTCACACACTCCCCATGATGCGACCCACCATACTCCCCTCACACATTCCCCATGATTCGACCCACCATACTCCCCTCTCACACTCCCCATGATGCGACCCACCATACTCCCCTCACACTTTCCATGATGCGACCCACCACACTCACCTCACACACACCCAATGATTCGACCCACCACACTCCCCTCACACACCCCATGATGCGACCCACCACACTCAAACACACTCCATGATACGACCCACCACACTCACACACCATGATGCGACCCACCACACTCCCCTCACACTCCATGATGCGACCCACTACACTCACCTCACACACCCCATGATGCGACCTACCACACTCCCTCACACCCCATGATGCGACCCACCACACTCCCCTCACACCCCATGATGCGACCCACCACTCTCCCCTCTCACACACCCCATGATGCGACCCACCACTCTCCCCTCACACACCCCATGATGCGACCCACCACACTCCCCTCACACCCCATGATGCGACCCACCACTCTCCCCTCTCACCACACCCATGATGCGACCCACCACTCTCCCCTCACACACCCCATGATGCGACCCACCACTCTCCCCTCACACACTTCATGATGCGACCCACACACTCCCCTCACACCATGATGCGACCCACCACCTCCCCTCACACACCCCATGATGCGACCCACCACTCTCCCCTCACACACCCCATGATGCGACTCACCACTCTCCCCTCACACACCCCATGATGCGACCCACCACTCTCCCCTCACACACCCCATGATGCGACCCACCACTCTCCCCTCACACACCCCATGATGCGACCCAACACTCTCCCCCTCATACACAACTACCCATTTTTACCCCTAGACGACCACAACTGCGAGGATATTTGCCCCATACATACCACCAGCCCGGGGATCGAACCCGGGAGTTTTCCCTTGTAAACCCGGCAGTGTCACCCCTTTGTTACCTGTTTATAAGTATGAGGTAGAACACCGTGTGCTTGTGGGATGGGTAGTTTGCTAGTTTGCAGCAACTACCCACATTAAATCATTTGTTGACTACATGTTAGAATAAAGAATAAGTGATCGTAGAGTTAATGATAAAATGTATCTGGGTGTATTTGTGTTGTAATAGGTGTCTAGTGTTTAAGTAATCTGTCAGTATTATGACTAGCTTGCCTGAAATGGACCGCATGATAGGGTTTTTTTTTTGCGCTTAACAATATTTTGTTACATATAAACTACATTGTTATATACTGCAGGAAAGAAATAAAGTTGTATTTTATTGTTTTGTATGGTAGTATAGTGTTGGATGGGTAGTTGTTGTAGCTTAACTTGTTTACCAACAGAGGGACGGCTGTGACGTCACCACAGAGAAATCTCAGGGTCGTCTCCTATACCGCTGGTATTTTGCTATTTTTCTTTCCGTACATAGCATTTCTACTCTCTTCTTTACTCATGCCTAATCTATAACTATTTGTCCTTGCTTCTGTTCGCAAGTAAGCGTGTTATTTGGCCGGGGTGGAGCCTAAATATGCAAATAAAAATTGCCTCTAACATGTCTCGGAAATTTGAGGGTCGGAGGACATTTTTTTTAACATTTCATTGTTTTGTTGCTGTTTGCTGATGAATATGTGGCTTACACATAGTGCTTGAGTCACTCATGTTTATGTTGCTTCACTGGTGTGAGCAGCATGTCACCTGGGTGCTACGTACACCTGTAATTTAGCAGGCATCAGGGGACTCCAAACACTACAACAGGAAAATCGTATTGTTAAAGTTGCTTGAAGTTGAATATACAAGTGGAATAAAACCTTCAGTGAAGGTCTTGGGTGCTGCTGGAGGGATCCTCATCCAAGGGATCGGAGCTGCTTTCCCCTGTTATATATGGAATGTGATTACCTGCCAGTCAACAGACCCCGACTGATCCCTACAGGTTTAGTGCTTGACTGAATTTATTATCACAGGTGAAATATCGATGAGTAATATGGGAACTTTAATTGAATGTTTCCATAATATAGTGTCTTTATTCCAGTTTGTGGGTAATTTATACCTCAATTTTAATGGTGTACTCTAGGTACTCTATCTATACTCCTACTGACAAGTACAGTAAACTCTCCATATAATGGACTAATAGGAGGAAGTGGGTGACAGGTAATGGCAAGTCTGGTGGATGGCAAAGATATTATTTTGCTATGATTGAAACAATAGCAGACAATTCTGTAATAATTGGACTAGTCCATCATTTCCAAATCAACTGATCCAGTGGATTTTGCTCTGTATTTCTGATGTCCATTATATAGAGGTCCATTCTATGGAAGGTTTACCATAGATGAGAATGACAAGCACAACAGTTTAATATCTTTATTAATGAGAAGTTTCATCTGCTCAGTAAGCTTCTTCAGTTGAAATACACAAAGAGGTGACAGCAGAAGTTGTGGAGCTACAGAGCTGAACACAAGCCAAGGCTGAGGGAATGATCACTTCGTATCTACACTCCACACCTGCTGTCAACTCTGTATTTCGATGGAAGGAGACTTCTTAGCAGGTGAAAAGTTTCTTTAATAGAGATATCAAAATATTGCACCTGTGTCTTGCTTTGGAAAATGAACTGAATAATTTTAAAATTATAAATGTGAATTGTTTAATATAAACAAACACAAAAAAAAATTAGGTATTGATTGAATGTTGCTTCTAGGCATATTTAGGCAATAGATTTTAGTTTAAAATGTTCAGTATAGAGTGAGATCTGCCGTAGAGATGGCTTTAAGTTGTGCAGTGAGGTAATGCACAGCACTCTATGACCCTGATGTTTAGCACTTAGCTTTGATTATATTAATAATAATAATGAGGCAATCCAAATAAAACTTAAAATTACTTGAATAAGGTAACTCAGCATAACCTGGCATGACCTAATGTAACAGAATGTAACTTATTCCACTATCAGCAGAGATGTAAATGGTGTATGTATTTTATGTTTGCTGTGATTGGCCAGGCATATTGACTCTGTACTAATCATTGATGGGTCCCTGATGCTGTATTCGAGTCAAATTCATGGTATTATTTTTGCTGGTATCTCCCAATTAACTATTAATACTTTGGTCTAGATTGCTTGGATGTATAGTAAAATACAGAATAATGTCTGAGTTTCACCAAGGAGCAGCTTTCAATTCTAGCCAAAACTTATTTTTAAAATAGCTATACATACCTTTTAGATTAATTGTGAAAAGCCCCTGATTATACAGCAGAACATTTTGGGCAGACTAATACTAGATATTGAAATTAGATTATTTGACTGCAAAGTTTTAAAGACTCTGCTGTAATTATGTTGTCTGTAGATAGAATAATTAAATGCAATCAGATAATTTTTAGTATTAAAACTCTGTGTATTTAAATAATTTTGTTATGATGGGATAGTAAATAAAAAACTATTAACAATATTACAGTGTTAATAATTATTATTCAGTGAAAGGTCAGGTTTTGTCTACAATCCTCTCAAGGGAGGTTAAGATAAGATTTTCTTTGGGTTTTTAAACCTGGAGGGTTAGCCACCCAGGATAGCCCAAGAAAATCAGTACGTCATCGAGGACTGTCTAACTTATTTCCATTGGGGTTCTTAATCTTGTCCTCCAGGATGCAACCCACACCAGTCGACTAACACCCAGGTACCTCTTTGCTGCTAGGTGAACAGGACAACAGGTGTAAGGAAAACACGTTGAAATGTGTCCACCCGCTGGGAATCGAACCCGAGCCCTTTGTGTGTGAAGCGAGAAGTATAGCCACCGGGCCACCTTATTGTCTGTGGAGGGTTCTTGATCTAAGATACTGAAGCTACCCTCTGCTTCCTCAGATCAAACCAGAACTCTGTCACTGTAAGACCTCTACAGGTTTAATGCTTCCTTATTGTAATAATGATAATAATAATATGTAATAGCATTAATATAACATTCAACAAAGTCTAACATTTTGATGCCACTGTGTGACTAAAAAAATTGGATGTAATAAATGTATAGTTCATTAATAAACTATTAATGTCAGGAAACTACTTTTTCAAATTATAAAAGCAATATAATTCACATGTGATAATGCAAGTACAGTGGAACCTCAAATATCGAACTTTCTTCAGTCCAGAAGGCTGTCCGAGTGCCGTTACCGAATGAATTTATTCCTATCAGGAATAATGTAAATTAGATTAGTCCATTTCAGACCCTCAAAAATACACTTATAAAAGCACTTACAAAAATACACTTACATAATTGGTTGAGTTGGGAGCAGTTCGATTTTTGAGGTTCCACTGTACTGACATACAGTATCACAATTTTACAGTATGCACAAGGTCAAAATCACTGCATAACTGTTTGGTCAGGTTTGATAAACTTTTTTTTTTTTTTTTTATCTGACTCAGTGTTTGAAAGATATTGAGTTACATGAGGTTAAGCACATTAGTATTTTATAGGTAAAATGAATTCAGACTGACTAACGTTTGTTTAGTCACATATTATTTGAGATTACTCAGATTTGGTAAAACCTTAAGGGCTCTTGATCAAAGGAATTGGATCTGACCTTCCTCTGGATCAGACTTGATTGCCTCCCATTCCATAAGTGAAATGCTGTATGACTTATGGGTTTAGCACTTTTCTATGAACGTAATACAGTAATGACACTAATAATGACGTGATTTGGTGAGAGGTGCTTCATTTATATTCTGATTATGGCAGAGTAATAAATGGAAGGTCAAGTTCCATTCTTTTTTTTTTTTTTAAACACATTGGCCAATTCCCACCAAGGCAGGGTGGCCTGAAAAAGAAAAGCTTTCATCATCATTCACTCTATCAGTCTTGCCAGAAGGGTCCTTTACACTACATTTATAAAATTACAACATTAACATCCCTCCTTCAGAGTGCAGACACTGTACTTCCCATCTCCAGGACTCAAGTCCGGCCTGCCAGTTTCCCTGAATCCCTTCATAAATGTTGCTTTGCTCACACTCCAACAGCACATCAAGCATAAAAAACCATTTGTCTCCATTCTCTCCTATCAAATACTTTCATGTATGTTTGCTGGAAGTCCAAGCTCCTCACATACTAAACCTCCTTTACCCCCTCCCTCCAACCCTTCCTAGGCCAACCAATGCCCCACCTTCCCCACACTACAGACTTATACACTCTTGAAGTCATTCTGTTTTCTTCCATTCTCTCTACATGTCCAAACCACCTCAACAACCCCTCCTCAGCCCTCTGGATAATAGTTTTGGTAATCCCACACCTTCTAATTTCCAAACTACGAATTCTCTGCATTATATTCACACCACACATTGCCCTCAGACGTGACATCTCCACTGCCTTCAGCCTTCTCCTCATTGCAACATTCATCACCCATGCTTCACACCCATACAAGAGTGTTGGTACTCTCATACATTCCCCTCTTTGCTTTCATGGATAAAATTCTTTGTCTCCACAGACTCCTAAGTGCACCACTCACCCTTTTCCCCTCATCAGTTCTATGATTCACTTCATCCTTCATAGACCCATCTGCTCACACGTCCACTCCTAAATATCTGAAATACATTCACCTCCTCCATACTCTCTCCCTCCAATCTGATATCCAATCTTTCATCACTTAATCTTTTTGTTATCCTCATACCTTACTCTTTCCCATATTCACTTTTAATTTTCTTCTTTTACATACCCTACCAAATTCATCCACCAACCTCTGCAACTTCTCTTCAGAATCTCCCAAAAGCACAGTGTCATAAGCAAAGAGCAACTGTGACAACTCCCACTTTGTGTTTGATTCTTTATCTTTTAACTCCACACTTCTTGCCAAGACCCCTGCATTCACTTCGCTTACAACCCCATCTATAAATATATTGAATAACTGCGGTGACATCACACATCCTTGTCTAAGGCCTACTTTTACTGGGAAATAATCTCCTTCTCTCCTACATACTCTAACCTGAGCCTCACTATCCTTATAAAAACTCTTCACTGCTTTCATTAACCTACCTCCTATACCATACACCTGCAACATCTGCCACATTGCCCCCCTATCCACCTTGTCATATGCTTTTCCAAATCCATAAATGCCACAAAACCCTCTTGACCCTTATCTAAATACTGTTCACCTGTATGTTCCATTCATCAGTACATATTGTATCCAGTATGTATTGATTGGGGACCTGAAATTGCACGTGTGGAAACAATTGAAAAAAAAAAAAAAACAGTCCATTCAATTACATATTATGGTATTCATTTTAACAAAAGTACTGCATTATCTTGAGATAGGACTGGTTGTACTAAATATCACCAGATTTATCTTTAAACAGGACACACATCTGTATGTGTGAGTCCTTGTTTTATATAAGGGGTGGAAAATATAGCTCCGTAATGCCAGCAGATGCTTTGCCATGGTATATAGTACTAGTAAGCCTGTGGTTGCTTAATTACTGATACCCAGGATAGGTAGCACAGCATTTGTATTACCACTGAGTGGGTTATTGCTTGACAAAGACCCTTATCAGGAAGCACTTAACTGTTTCTTAACAAATGAGCCTCCACCATCTATCTGTCTTCAGAAAGTGAAATTATTGAACTCAAGGAAATAAGTTTAGTAACTTGATGAAAAATGTAGGCTTAAATCCTTCTTAATTCTGACTCTAGTAATGATTTGGCAATACAGTACTTAATCTATGAATGTCAACAGGTTAACAGGCAATCTTGCTTAGGAAGCTACCATTAGCCTTCAAGAATGAAGGTACTCTTCTAAACTGACCTCCATTTAATATACTGTATATTAAAAAAACTGAACAGTAGACGAAGTCCTTTGGTCACAGAAATGTTCATTATTGTTACAATTGCAGCAAAACACCCTTTTCTCTATCCACCACAATTGCTATTACAGCTACCTGCTTCCCTGATTAAGCCATTAAATAGAGGATTTGCTGTATTTAAATAACCATACCTAATCCTATGCCTTGCCATTGCTTGCTATAAGAAAGGATTTTGTGTGCATTATGATTGAACCTTGAATCATTAACCTCTTACCAAACACAGATGCATACTTTCTCATCCTACTTTCATGGCTTTTGCTGCTGTATAGTCCTTGTGGCTTAGCGCTTCTTTTTGATTATAATAATAATAATAAATGGCTTTTGCTCCTTGTATACAACTTACCATTTATATATTGTATTTAACCACCACCACATGCTTAGACCAGTTTAACAAATTTAAGGTAAGATTTAAAAACTTCATTAACATCTAACAGTTTGAAATGGCTTTTTTAATAATAAAATTACAGCATGTGTCTGTATCTTGTTCTTGTATTAGATATTGAAAAATAACAAAAACATACTACAGGTTGACCATCACTAATCCAGCATCATCGGGACATATAGGGTGCCGGATTAGTGATTTTGCCGGTTTACAGAGTGGTTAGGTTAGGATACATTTAACCCAACAGCGATATCTACTCATCATGAATTTCACCCAATTTATGCCCTATTTTTGGCCCGTTCCATTGTTTCAGTCTACCAAACTCATAGTTATTTCGCCATTATTCCTTATATTCTGTCGACTGAATACAAGAAACCACTTGTTTACCTATTTCGGCTACCCAATAAAGTGGTCAGAAATCAGTAATTTGGTCAATTTCACACAAATTTCAAGAGATGCCAGTTGTAAAATAGGGCCCAAAATAAACATTGTGGACATTCCTGGCACTAAAATAACATTTTCTCTGTTCATTAGTCACATCTCAGGCCCCTCTTATATTATGCTTGCTTTCCATTTTGAATTTTTATTCACAGAGAAAATAGAAGATTTATTGTTATACAACCTACTGCATTATTGTACTGTATAAATAATGTCAACCCATTCATGACCGTGTGTTAGACTGGCCAGTTAGACATGTATTGGACAGTGACATCATTTGTTTACTCTTGAGCATTGGCAAAAATTGTATATTTCCGCTACTTTGAACCCAATTTCAAAGTACGTACTTTTCAATGTGAAACCAATTAAAACTATATCTGTTTCTGTAATATATCTTTCGTTCTATCAAATGAGACCATAAAAACGAGAATACAACCATACAAACCGCATGAAAATACACTGCAAAGTTGCTGTTTTGCACCAAAGGCACTATCACCATTTTTTTCTCATTATGCACTGCATACTGCAGGATTTTTTTTTATATTGTGCACACTTACCACACAGATCTGTTCTCTCACATGTAGGCCCAAATTTACCAGTTACAGCTTATCTGAGTGAGCTGAGCTCATGGCGACCGACAGTAGCTTCAAAGCCACCTCATCTCTTATGGACAATGTATGGTGTATGTGCTTTACATAACGAGCAGCATTTCTTTTTTTCTATGGAACCATGGCTAGGGCTAAAATTGAGCAGGTTATAACAAATGGAGAAAAAGAAATTGGAATGACTGATGCAGCAAGTAGCACCACCAAGCGGTAGTGGCAGGTTGTTGTGGTGACCCCGGAAATTTGTAATTACTGATGGAACTGGATTACTTATTGCTGGATTAGTGATGGCCGACCTGTACAGTGGACCCCCGGTTAACGATTTTAATCCGTGCAAGAGGGGTAATTGTTATGCGAAATAATCGCTATGTGAATGAATTTTCCCCATAAGAAATAATGGAAATCAAATTAATCCGTGCAAGACACCCAAAAGTATGAAAAAAAAATTTTTACCACATGAAATATACATTTTCCCACACACAAAGAGAAGGATACATGCACAATAGTAGAGTAGTACATGCACAGTATATATTGTGCATGTACTAGTCTACTAAATGAAGAATAAATGACACTTACCTTTATTGAAGATGCAGCAATGACTGATGAGACACTGTGTCCTGGGAGTGCCTTTTCCTCCTGAGTACTGTAGGTCCTGTTTGGCATTTTCTTCCAGAACAGGCCTTATCACACTGTGTATGCCACTACGATTCTTAAATCTCTCAAACCAACCTTTGCTGGCTTTAAATTCACCAATATGAGCACTAGTTCCAGGCATTTTTCCCTGTTCACCTGGGTGTTAGTCGACTTGTGTGGGTTGCATCCTGGGAGACAAGATTAAGGACCCCAATGGAAATAAGTTAGACAGTCTTCGATGACACTGACTTTTTTGGGTTATCCTGGGTGGCAAATCCTCTGGGGTTAATTGTTTCTTGGTATTCTCAATAAGCCACACCAACAACGGTGCTACAGCACAGCACAGCAGCAGCAGCAGCTGACAGTGCAGCAGCAGCAGCAGCTGTACCACCAATAGTAGCGATGGTTGATTGGGGTTTATTATACAACCTGGCCAGCTCGGAGACATGCACTCCACTTTCATACTTATCAATGATCTTTTTCTTCATCTCTATTGTAATTCTCACCCTTATTGCTGTAGGGTTGGCACTAGAAGCTTTCTTGGGGCCCATGGTCACTTATTTTCCAGAAAAAGCACCGAAAACACTGTAATAATACGAAATATTCCGATTGTATGCTTGGATGTTACCGCGGAGGCTGGCTGGTAAACAATGCCACCGGCGGAACATGTGAGCGTGGCTCAGGCCGCACATTGGACGGGTCTCGGACGAAAATCGGTAAGCGGGTTTTTAAGCGGTATGTGAGGCAAAATTTTTGCAATTAAAGTAAGCGGTATGCGAAATAATCGCTATGTGATGCCATCGTTATGCGGGGGTCCACTGTACAAGTAATATTTTTGTTTTTACTACACTGACCATTTTCCACCCAGTTCGGGTGACCTAAAGTTTAGAAGGAAACATATTGACCATTTTTCATTCAATAACTGTCTTGCCAGAATTGTACATACAGCACAGTTCAAATGACTCTTCAGACTGCAACATTCGTAACCATTCTTTAGTGTTCAAGCACTTTACAGTACAGTGGACCCCTGCTTAACGATCACCTCCCAATGCGACCAATTATGTAAGTGTATTTATGTAAGTGCGTTTGTACGTGTATGTTTGGGGGTCTGAAATGGACTAATCTACTTCACAATATTCCTTATGGGAACAAATTCGGTCAGTACTGGCACCTGAACATACTTCTGGAATGAAAAAATATCGTTAACCGGGGGTCCACTGTATTTCAGATCTCCAGAACTCGCCTCAAATTCTAAACTAAAAACCACTTGTGTGTACTTGCTCTGATTAAGCACACACACATACCTGATCGATGCTCAAACGCCTACCATTCAAAATCACCTTCACCCACTCCCTCCAATCCATCAACTTGAGAATGGAATACAATCTAGCTACAGTATACACTATCTAGCCCTCTAGATCTACATGTTTTCTATTTTAAAAACTGGTATAAATGTAGATCTAGAGGAAGGGCAGAGAACTTTTTTCCCTTCAATTGTTCAAGTAGTACTGAATTATTGAGAATGTGTAAAATGTCTCAAATTGTACACCTTGGTGTTCAAGCAAGAAATTGCATTGTAATTTTATACAAGAAAAAGTATTTGAACTGGTCCTAAAACTGTTCATTGAAATAACACTTTATGAGAGTGGGAGGTATTGTAGATGGTGCAAAACAGCCCAAATGAAAAGCATGCTTACATTGAGATGGTAAGCATGAAGGGTATGAGGCATTTCTACACTAACTGTTCAAATACAGTGCATAAGGGGGAACTACCAACTAACTCCTGTCTTCAAAGTCTTACAGACTGTTACCTATTACCTCGGCTGTTGTGACTATGTGAACTGTGATCATGTATTTATTTATTTATTGTCTGACTGGACAGGAGGTAGTGCAAGAGGCCAAATCAGAGACCAGGCTGTTGGGCATGCTGATACCTGCCAATAGATGCTAGGGAACTCAGTGGTTACCTGTGGGAGTTATGCAGTCAAAACATTACTTAATAGCTTTATACATGTAACATGGTTTTAAAAATTTGAACTATGTAGCACTTGATTGCAAATTTAATAACTACAGTAATTATGTTTTTGTTTGAAATAGTTATTTTTAGTATGCATCTCTCAGATGTATTGTAAATATTGGTGACCGGATACCTGAGGAAAGCTTCCAGGGATCAACACCTCTGCGGCCTCCCAAGTCCCAGTGGATCAAGACCTATTTAACCTATCTGTTACTGTTGGATTCACACAGTCCAACTTAGGAGCCACAACTTGGCTGGTCAGGAGCTGGTTTGTGGAACCTGTGAAGTTCCCTCTTGAAGACAGCCAGAGGTTTGTTGGTAATTCCCCTTATGCATGAAGGGAGGGCATTGTAAATTTGGGGACCTCTGACATTCGTAAAGTTCTCTCTTAAGTGTAATCATCACGCTTCTATTTTTTTTTTATTTGAGGTACTTTACAATGTCTGCCAAGTCTGTTTTCAAATGGAGTGAGTTTGGTGTGCAGGTTTGGGATCATTCCTCCAGGAATTTCCAGGTATAAATTATAATGTACCATCCTTGCCTATGTTCTGTGGAATACAGTTAGAGACTTGAAGCAGTCCTAGTAGCTCAGATGTTTGATTGTATATATATAGGCAGTGAAAGTTCTGTGTGTTTTCTAGTGTAGTTTTGAAAGTTATGGTTATCCAACCTATCATTTTCCTTGTGATAGCAATAGCAACATTGTTGTAATCCTTGCATGTGAGATGACTCTATTGAATGGCATGAGTTTTTCCTGTACTTTGGTTCAGTTTTTATTTCCTCCATTCTTTTGTAGTGGATCACCTGAAATTTGTCCTTATTGAACATGTCTGAGGCCCACTAGAAGACTTGATTTATATCAGCTTGATGGTCTCTGTCCCTTCAATGGACGCCACTCGCATAGATTCTGGTGTCATCAGCAAAGGATGGTGAAGTGCTATGGTTTATGTCCTTGTCTGGGTTGCATGTATGAATGAGAAGCAGAAGTGCTTTGAGAAACAAAGCTTTTCACTGACAGCCTCTTGACTTCTTTCTGTTTTCTACTACTATCTGGGTTCTATTTGTTAGAAGTTAAATATCCACCAGCCAACATTACCAGTTATTCCTTTTGGATACATTTTGTGTGTTATCGCACTATGATTTCCAGTGCATCCTAGGCCATATCATAATAGTCTGGCAGCTGTAAAAGGCAGGAGCAACCTGCTTTAATCCCATGCTGTCCTGGGCTGTACAATTGTTGTGATTCCATGTGATTAGCAGTCTTGCTTCTTAGAACCCATTCAGAGATTTTTGATGATGTGTGAAGTTAGTGCTATTGATCTATATATTTTTGTGATTGCTTTGCTGCCACATATGTGAAGTGGGGCAGTATTGGTGGTTTTTAATAACTGTGGTAGAGGGTGGGGGGAGGTCATTGTTAATGGTGATATGTACAGTATTTTGTATGCATTTGTTTCTATTTCTTTTACAAATGATCTTCATTTCTACAATTTTTGGTTCTGCATTTTGTGATTCATTCGATATGCATTACTGTTTTATCATTATTTGTAACATATTGTATTTGTATTGTATTTCAGATGCAGCAGCTGGAAGACAAATAAATATATAATATAATGGTGGTGAGATGACGAGGTGGGCATGAACAAGTGTGTAGTACAAGAACCAGAATGGTTGTGTGGTGATCATTCTTGTGTCCCCTGCCTGGGGCTGCCTGTTGCCACCCATTCTTTACACCTAGTTTTCCCTCACCAACCACAGGTTTTTCAATTAATATTACACATGGCATAACCATTCTTACAGTAATCAAGAGCTCAACTTGGGTTGTGGGGTTGGAGGCTGTGGGACACCATGAGTGAAGGAGGCAATAAATGGCCATGTGGAAGATGCACTTACCTCAACTATGCCAGTGCTGTGCGCTGCACTATGTGTACAGTTCCTCGCTCGCCACATCTTATTGTGGAAGCTGGAGCAGATATATATCAGCTTGCACCTCCATCACCAAGACAACCAGATGGTCCACCACCTCAGGAGGGGGACAAATGGCTTTGCCACTTGTGTACTTACCGGAATTATCCAAGAGCACTGAAATGTACACAGTGTCGCACACCACGCCTATCGTTAGCTGACCAAATGGCTAAATTTTCCTTGGCCAAACCTGTTTCGCCCTCACCAGTTAAATCCACTCTCACCACTACTCCTACCTCCATTCCTCTTCTTATTACTTTTGCCACTACAGCTACCACAACAACTGCTGCCTTAGTCACATCTGCAACTAAAATTGTTAATGCAGCCCCTACCACAGCCTCAATCTCAACTGCTAACAATAATGGTGGGCAGAGTCCTAATCAAGTTGTGGCAGCCCAGAGTGGCAGTGGTGTTCAGGGAGCTGGGGCAGAACATCAAAGCCCAGGGGGAGGCACACCACCAGGTGAAGCTGGTCGATGTAGTCCTCAGGGAGCAGGTGTGACTCAGCCTCAGACCCGCCATGAAACAGAGCCAGCTATACCCAGTTACAAGTGGAAATGCCGTGCATGTACATATGAGAACTGGCCCCGTTCGACTCGATGCGTTATGTGCACGACCCCTAAAGGTCTGTGTTCTCCTGCTGCACAGTCTCAACCAGCCCGGCTTGCTACCCCTCCCCCTCCAGGTGACAGTAAATATAATAATATATGTGCAAATAAGCCTAAAAATCCAAGTGAACCAAGTGAAATTCCAAACAATGTTGAAATTATACGAGAGTCTAGTGATAACCATCAAACTGAAAACAATGCCAAAAACAGGGAAAACATTAACGAGATTAATAAAGCACGTAATAGTGAGGCCCCTCAAGAACCGCAGCTAATTTCCCAGAGAAATTTAAATGAATCTAAGGAGAATCTCTCAAGTATCTCCTCCAGTGTAGGAGGAAATATTGCTTCTGGTGCTGTTAGTCACCGTGGAGAAGGAGCAATGGCACTCAACAATTACGAAACAGAACGACTGCTACGCCAGCTGAGACGACGTTTGCGGGAAGCAGATTGGGCTTGGTTAAATGCATGTAATGGTGTTGTAGAAGGCAACTATGAACCAGTAGAAGCTTATCTGTCAGCTGGTTTGTCTTGTGCATTTTATGGCTTGTTACAAATGAATATAGAGTATTGAACATTTTAGTATTCATGTAAATATCTCTAATATTGTACAGTGTATATTGTTAGTGTGTTTATAATGTGATTATATTTTCCTGTTCTTTAGAGACATTATGTGATAAATGTGTTTCCATATTAATAGGTGGTGATCCAATGAGGCAGCTCACGAGCGCAGATGTAAAGCTTTTGTCACGATCCTCTGCTTTTGATGAAGGACTTACTCTTGTGCATTTAGCAATCAGGTAAAATGGGAGTTTTTTATTATTTTAGTATTTTGTCTAGCCTTAGTAAGTATTTTTTATATAAATTTCTTCTGAATTTATATTTCAATTCTTTTACTGTGTGTGTGTATTCATCTATGTGTGGCTGCAAGAATCAAGTCACATCTCTTTGCCCTCTGTATGTGTGTGTGTGTGTTTATTTACAGCCTCTCCTCACTTAATGATTGAATTCTGTTCCCGAGACCAAGTTGGTAAACGAATTTGGTGCTAAGCAAAGAGCATACTATAATGGTAGTGGGTTTGTGTCAACCATCTTTGTTTTAATGTTACCTTTGCAGGATTTATAACATTTTTAGTATATTTTTAAATGTTTATATAGTAGTTTACTGTATATTGTAATAAACAGAATAGAGGAAATCGGCTCTAATGTACATTATTTAGGTATGCATACTGGTCAGAGAGCCTGTCGTAAGTCCAAGTCATCAGTAAACAAGTATATCGCTAAGTGAGAAGAGGCTGTATTTATTTATTTACATATTTTGAATGTGTGTGTATGTGGTGCAAATGACAAGAAAGAGTTAATTATGAATGAAAAGAAGCTGGATGTCCTAGCTCTCGGCAAAACAAAGCTGAAGGGGGTAGGAGATTTTCAGTGGGGAGAAATAAATCGGATTATGTCAGGTATATCTGAAAGAAGTAGAGCTGAGGAAGGAGTAGCTGTAATACTGAATGTTCAGTTATGGAAGGAAAGAGTGAACATGATACTAAGTGTTTATGCACCTGGAGAAGAGAGGAGTGCAGAGAAGAGAGAGATTTTGGGAGATGTTAAAGGCCCCCCATTATCATTTATCCCCGGCACTCCAAACTTACATACTATACCTTCTACGACAGTTTCTCCCATTTTAGCATTCAGATCCCCCAACACAATTACTCTCTCACTTGATTCAAACTCCCTAAACACTCACTTAATTAAACTTTGTATAGAGAGATGATTGGTAATAGATAATAAGTACAGTGGACCCCCGCCTTACGATGTTATTTCATTCCAGAAGTCTGTTCGGGTGCCGTTATAGACCGAATTTGTTCCCATAACGAATATTGTGAATTAGATTAGTCCATTTCAGACCCCCAAAAATACACGTACAAAAGCACTTACAAAAATACACTTACATAATTGGTTGAGTTGGGAGCTGATCGTAAGGCGGGGGTCCTCTGTATTTTAAGAAAAAGAGGATAAATAAGTACAGTAGGTCCCTGCTTTACAGCGTTCCGCTAATATGGACATTTCAAATTATGACCAAAACTTGTTATACGGTTCCCCTCACCTCACTTTCTAATACGATCACCGCGTGTCACTTGATTGTTTGCATTCTCTGTGAGTACATCTCTCCATTATGTCTGGAAACTTTCCAGAATTTCAAAGGTTTTAAAGTTATTGTGTATTTTATGTGTACTCTGATAATTATACTGATGTGTACCTGTACCTAAATAAACTTAAACACTATGTTGGTGTGCAGGTACGCATTAAAATCACTAAAAGTGCTCCCCTAGTTTTGACACCATAGTAATAATAATAACAATAATAATAATAATAATAATATGTAATAATAATCTTGGGCACATTAAATGCCTTATTTTACATTAATATAGACATTTTCATTGATCCAGCTATGATATTTTCAAAATTATATAAGAAACACATTACATAGCATATAAACATGATACAGTAGAGCCCCGCTTATATGGCAGGTTACGTTCCAGGCTATTGCCACAAAGTGGACATCACCAGAATGCAGAACACCATTTTTTTCCACTTATAAATTATATAAATGCTTGATAACAAGCTTACACTAACATATAGTATTAAGTTAGCCATAGAAATAAGCATTAAAAAACAATAAAAAATAATATACACACAGTACATTCATTACTTACCTTAAAATATTTGTAGTCTTAATATAGAGTGAGAAGTGTGTAGTATTTATTGTAAGAGGTCAGGTGTGGTAGGTATGGCCACCCTATCCACACATATTATACATTTAAAGCGCCCTAGAGTAATAGAATGCATGTACAGTACACTCATTATTTATCTTAAAATATTTGTAGTCTTAATGTAGGGTGGGAGGTGAATAGTATTTATTGTAAGAGGTCAGGTGTGGTAGATATGGTAGGTGTGTAGGTATGGCCACCCCACCCACACGTAATGTACATTTAAAGTACCCTAGAGCAATAAAATACATATACAGTGGTACCTCGAGTTACGAACTTAATTAGTTTCAGAAGGCTGTTCAAGTACTGATACCGAATGAATGTGTTCCCATAAGGAATGATGTAAATTATATTAGTCCATTTCAGACTCCCAAAAATACACTTACATGTAGGTAGTAGGTTGGTAGACAGCAACCACCCAGGGAAGTACTACCGTCCTGCCAGATGACTGTGAAACAGAAACCTGTAACTGTTTTGCATGATGGGAGGATTGCTGGTTTCTTTTTCTGTCTCATAAACACGCTAGATAACAGGGATATCTTGCTACTCTTACTTACACTTTGGTCACACTTCACAGACACGCACATGCATATATATATATACATACATCTAGGTTTTTCTCCTTTTTCTAAATAGCTCTTGTTCCTCTTTATTTCTTCTATTGTCCATGGGGAAGTGGAAAAGAATCTTTCCTCCGTAAGCCATGCGTGTCGTATGAGGCGACTAAAATGCCGGGAGCAATGGGCTAGTAACCCCTTCTCCTGTAGAAATTTACTAAAAAAGAGAAGAAGAAAAACTTTATAAAACTGGGATGCTTAAATGTGCATGGATGTAGTGCGGATGACAAGAAACAGATGATTGCTGATGTTATGAATGAAAAGAAGTTGGATGTCCTGGCCCTAAGCGAAACAAAGCTGAAGGGGGTAGGGGAGTTTCGGTGGAGGGAAATAAATGGGATTAAATCTGGAGTATCTGAGAGAGTTAGAGCAAAGGAAGGGGTAGCAGTAATGTTGAATGATCAGTTATGGAAGGAGAAAAGAGAATATGAATGTGTAAATTCAAGAATTATGTGGATTAAAGTAAAGGTTGGATGCGAGAAGTGGGTCATAATAAGCGTGTATGCACCTGGAGAAGAGAGGAATGCAGAGGAGAGAGAGAGATTTTGGGAGATGTTAAGTGAATGTATAGGAGCCTTTGAACCAAGTGAGAGAGTAATTGTGGTAGGGACTGAATGCTAAAGTAGGAGAAACTTTTAGAGAGGGTGTGGTAGGTAAGTTTGGGGTGCCAGGTGTAAATGATAATGGGAGCCCTTTGATTGAACTTTGTATAGAAAGGGGTTTAGTTATAGGTAATACATTTTTTAAGAAAAAGGGGATAAATAAGTATACAAGATATGATGTTGGGCGAAATGACAGTAGTTTGTTGGATTATGTATTGGTAGATAAAAGACTGTTGAGTAGACTTCAGGATGTACATGTTTATAGAGGGGCCACAGATATATCAGATCACTTTCTAGTTGTAGCTACACTGAGAGTAAAAGGTAGATGGGATACAAGGAGAATAGAAGAAATCAGGAAGAGAGAGGTGAAGGTTTATAAACTAAAAGAGGAGGCAGTTAGGGTAAGATATAAACAGCTATTGGAGGATAGATGGGCTAATGAGAGCATAGGCAATGGGGTCGAAGAGGTATGGGGTAGGTTTAAAAATGTAGTGTTTAGAGTGTTTCAGCAGAAGTTTGTGGTTACAGGAAAGTGGGTGCGGGAGGGAAGAGGAGTGATTGGTGGAATGATGATGTGAAGAGAGTAGTAAGGGAGAAAAAGTTAGCATATGAGAAGTTTTACAAAGTAGAAGTGATGCAAGGAGGGAAGAGTAAAATGGAGAAAAGGGAGAGAGGCTAAGAGAGTGGTGAAGCAATGTAAAAAGAGAGCAAATGAGAGAGTGGGTGAGATGTTATCAACAAATTTTGTTGAAATAAGAAAAAGTTTTGGAGTGAGATTAACAAGTTAAGAAAGCCTAGAGAACAAATGGATTTGTCAGTTAAAAATAGGAGAGGAGAGTTATTAAATGGAGAGTTAGAGGTATTGGGAAGATGGAGGAATATTTTGAGGAATTGTTAAATGTTGATGAAGATAGGGAAGCTGTGATTTCGTGTATAGGGCAAGGAGGAACAACATCTTGTAGGAGTGAGGAAGAGCCATTTGTGAGTGTGGGGAAAGTTCGTGAGGCAGTGGGTAAAATGAAAGGGGGTAAGGCAGCCGGGATTGATGTGATAAAGATAGAAATGTTAAAAGCAGGTGGGGATATAGTTTTGGAGTGGTTGGTGCAATTATTTAATAAAATGTATGGAAGAGGGTAAGGTACCTAGGGATTGGCAGAGAGCATGCATAGTTCCTTTGTATAAAGGCAAAGGGATAAAAGAGAGTGCAAAAATTATAGGGGGATAAGTTGTTGAGTATACTGGCAAAGTGTATGGTAGAGTTTATTATTGAAAGAATTAAGAGTAAGACGGAGAATAGGATAGCAGATGAACAAGGAGGCTTTAGGAAAGGTAGGGGGTGTGTGGACCAGGTGTTTACAGTGAAAATATAAGTGAACAGTATCTAGATAAGGCTAAAGAGGTCTTTGTGGCATTTATGATTTGGAAAAGGCGTATGACAGGGTGGATAGGGGGGCAATGTGGCAGATGTTGCAGGTGTATGGTGTAGGAGGTAGGTTACTGAAAGCAGTGAAGAGTTTTTACGAGGATAGTGAGGCTCAAGTTAGAGTATGTAGGAAAAGGGAAATTATTTCCCAGTAAAAGTAGGCCTTAGATAAGGATGTGTGATGTCACCGTGGTTGTTTAATAATTTTATAGTGGGGTTGTAAGAGAAGTAAATGCGAGGGTCTTGACAAGAGGCGTGGAGTTAAAAGATAAAGAATCACACATAAAGTGGGAGTTGTCACAGTTGCTCTTTGCTGATGACACTGTGCTCTTGGGAGATTCTGAAGAGAAGTTGCAGAGATTGGTGGATGAATTTGGTAGGGTGTGCAAAAGAAGAAAATTGAAAGTGAATACAGGAAAGAGTAAGGTTTATGAGGATAACAAAAAGATTAGGTGATGAAAGATTGGATATCAGATTGGACGGAGAGAGTATGGAGGAGGTGAATGTATTCAGATATTTGGGAGTGGACGTGTCAGCGGATGGGTCTATGAAAGATGAGGTGAATCATAGAATTGATGAGGGGAAAAGGGTGAGTGGTGCACTTAGGAGTCTGTGGAGACAAAGAACTTTGTCCATGGAGGCAAAGAGGGGAATGTATGAGAGTATAGTTTTACCAACGCTCTTATATGGGTGTGAAGCATGGGTGATGAATGTTGCAGCGAGGAGAAGCTGGAGGCAGTGGAGATGTCATGTCTGAGAGCAATGTGTGGTGTGAATATAATGCAGAGAATTCGTAGTTTGGAAGTTAGGAGGGAGGTGCGGGATTACCAGAACTGTTGTCCAGAGGGCTGAGGAAGGGTTGTTGAGGTGGTTCGGACATGTGGAGAGAATGGAGCGAAACAGAATAACTTCAAGAGTGTATCAGTCTGTAGTGGAAGGAAGGCGGGGTAGGGGTCGGCCTAGGAAAGGTTGGAGGGAGGGGGTAAAGGAGGTTTTGTGTGTGTGAGGGGCTTGGACTTCCAGCAGGCATGCGTGAGCGTGTTTGATAGGAGTGAATGGAGACAAATGGTTTTTAATACTTGACGTGCTGTTGGAGTGTGAGCAAAGTAACATTTATGAAGGGGTTCAGGGAAACCGGCAGGCCGGACTTGAGTCCTGGAGATGGGAAGTACAGTGCCTGCACTCTGAAGGAGGGGTGTTAATGTTGCAGTTTAAAAACTGTAGTGTAAAGCACCCTTCTGGCAAGACAGTGATGGAGTAAATGATGGTGAAAGTTTTTCTTTTTCGGGCCACCCTGCCTTGGTGGGAATCGGCCGGTGTGATAATAAAAAAAAATTGTTCGAGTTGGAAGCTGTTTGAAACTCGAGGTACCACTGTACAGTACACTTACCTTAAAATGTCTGTAGTCTTAACCCTTTCTCTGTCGGTCCCGTAATATTACGGCTTGAGAGCCAGTGTCGGTCCCATAATACTACACCAAAATTCTAGCGTCTTCAGATCTAGTGGGAGAAAGCTGGTAGGCCTGCATTTGAGAGAATGGGTCTGCGTGGTCAAACAAACACAACAACCTCCCACAAGCTGTAGCAGTTCTAGGACTGTGTCCAGTGACTATATATGTGTATATATATTATAGAACAATAATGGTAAACAACTTTTTTTTATTGTTGGTGTGTGTAGACAGGTTTTGTAAACATTGTAATGATATTTGTGCAGTTAGTGTGTTGCATACGAGTGGATATATACAGGTCTTCCTCAACATTCGCGAGGGTTAGGGGATCAAGAGCCTCGCGAATGTTGAAAAACCGTGAATGTTTGGTGCCCCAATATATTGTAGGGAAATATATTACAATACTGCTTCCTTAACTTGTTGAACCATGAACAGTCATAAAATACAAAAAAAACGGTAAATTGTACAAAAATTACATGTTATGCTTTTAAAACATTTTTTTTTAATAACATTATGTTAATAAAAAGTTGTTATTAAATCCCCCCGACTCCCCCTCCCTCCCCCAATGCCTCCACCAATCCTCCACATGGACCCCTATACCCCCCTCCGCCCCCCGCAACTGCACCAGCCCTCCCCCCATCAGTGTGGTGAGTGTTTTGTTTTTATTTTTTGTATTAAACTACAAAATAAATAAGAAAACCCATTCAGATGCTTTTGGAAGGGCAAAGGGGAAAGGTTTAGAGGGTACTTGTTTTTACTTTTGAAAAAGCAAAGAACAAAATTTTTGCTATTGCTAAAAAACAATAGTAATAATAAAAAAATAAAATAAAAATAAAATAAATAAAATATAATTGAGAAGGAAATTGACAAAATATGAGGGGGTGGTTTGGGACATCGTCTTTGACTTTGTTTTGCTGGAAGTGAAATTTCTCCCGCCTTCCAAACATTTCCCCTTTAATTCAGCGGTTGAGGCAGGGTATTTAATAACATATATGTTATAATAATAATAGTACATGTTATTATTAAAACATGTATTATTATTAACATGTAATGTATTTAATAACATACGTATATGTTATAAATAATAATAGTACATATTATTAATAACATGTATTATTATTAACATGTATGTTATTAAATACCATTGCCTCAATCACTGCCTCTACCACTCCAGTCACACTCAATCTACAAGCACCAAACACAATGAATTATTGTGAAATGTTTGGAAGAGCAGGGAGACTAATGTTCACTCCAGCATAAACAAAGTCACACTGACGACGTGTCAACCACTCCCTCGTATATTTGTACAATTTCCTTCTTCAATTATTTTATTTATTTATTTATTATCACACTGGCCGATTCCCACCAAGGCAGGGTGGCCTGAAAAAGAAAAACTTTCACCATCATTCACTCCATCACTGTCTTGCCAGAAGGGTGCTTTACACTACAGTTTTTAAACTGCAACATTAACACCCCTCCTTCAGAGTGCAGGCACTGTACTTCCCATCTCCAGGACTCAAGTCCGGCCTGCCGGTTTCCCTGAACCCCTTCATAAATGTTATTTTGCTCACACTCCAACAGCACGTCAAGTATTAAAAACCATTTGTCTCCATTCACTCCTATCAAACCGCTCACGCATGCCTGCTGGAAGTCCAAGCCCCTCGCACACAAAACCTCCTTTACCCCTCTCTCCAACCTTTCCTAGGCCGACCCCTACCCGCCTTCCTTCCACTACAGGACTGATACACTCTTGAAGTCATTCTGTTTCCCCTTCCATTCTCTCTACATGTCCGAACCACCTCAACAACCCTTCCTCAGCCCCCTGGAAAAACAGTTTTGGTAATCCCGCACCTCCTCCTAACTTCCAAACTACGAATTCTCTGCATTATATTCACACCACACATTGCCCTCAGACATGACATCTCCACTGCCTCCAGCCTTCTCCTCGTTGCAACATTCATCACCCATGCTTCACACCCATATAAGAGCGTTGGTAAAACTATACTCTCATACATTCCCCTCTTTGCCTCCAAGGACAAAGTTCTTTGTCTCCACAGACTCCTAAGTGCACCACTCACTCTTTTCCCCTCATCAATTCTATGATTCACCTCATCTTTCATAGACCCATCCGCTGACACGTCTAATACCTGTCCGAATAGCCATTCCAATATGCAGTCATGAATGGGTTTACATTATTTATACTGTAGTTTAATAGCAAATGATGAACAAACAAAACACTCACCACACTGAGTGGTGGGAGGGCTGGCTGCCAGTTGCGGGGGTCGGACGGAGGGTAGTAGGGACTCGCAGGTGGCGGGAAACTTAAATATGATTTGGCGGCTGGGAATTTGGTGGCTGGGAATTTGGCGGTTGGGAATTCGCAAATGTGTGAAGCCCATGAAAGTTGAAAACGTGAATGTTGAGGGAGACCTGTATACATTACACATTATATTGGTCTCACAGGCCACAAAAGTTACTTGAAAAATTAAAATATTAAAACATAAAAGAAAAAACAATAAAAGTAAAAATAATATTACTGAGTGAGTGACAGTCGGCGATGTTGCTGTAAGCGGTTCACTTTAACTTCACACCTCTATATCTCGGTAAGTTCTGATAGCAAACAATTTTTTTTTTGTTTTAAAACACTCGCAAAATTATTCTTAAGATTTTGGAAAGAAAAAATAATTGTTTTTTTTTTTTCAAATATTTTTCAACAACGGGAGTTTAGAATCAGGGGTCCCGACAATGAGAGGACAGAGACACGGGATATGTAAACAAACAGACGAACGCGTCTGGTTATGGTTCACACACGTTCATTTCCATGTTTGTGAGTGAGTTTTTATTCAGGGCTCTGGTGGCCTGGTGGTTAACGCTCTCGCTTCACACGGCGAGGGCCTGGGTTCGATTCTCAGCCAGAGTAGAAACATTGGACGTGTTTCTTTCCACCTGTTGTCTATGTTCCCCATCAGTAAAATGGGTACCTGGGTGTTAGTCGACTGGTGTGGGTCGCATCCTGGGACACTGACCTAAGGAGGCCTGGTCACAGACCGGGCCAGGGGGGCGTTGACCCCCGGAACTCTTTCCAGGTAACCTCTCCAGGTACACATAAATACAGTTACATAGATTATGATACATAGCAGCATATGCATAGATTGCCCAGGATAACCCAAAAAAGTCACAGTGACTTATTTCCACATTTGTGAAGCTTATACCATATTACAAACACCTTACATTGTGTACAAGTTGTCTCCACATTGGTATGGTAGAATAAATAAAGAACTACACTCCCGTTCTCATATAACACACCATTTTTAGAAGGAATGGCACTCTGCATGAAGACATAAGAAAGTAATAATTTTCTACAATTACCCCCAGTAATACTGTTGTGTACTATAGACAACGTTGTTCTTTACGACACTCTGACAAGACGAATGGTAAAGCATCTCATATTTGTGTTAATTTATTCTGTTGAGGGTCTATTTATCATGTTTATATGTTATGTAGCATGTTTATTATATAATTTTGAAAAAATATCATAGATTGATTAATGAAAATATTTATATTAATTTAATGTGTACAACATTTATTGTGCCTCAGAGTGATTATTATTGTGTTTTATTATTTTTTATTATTATTATCTCACTGGCCGATTCCCACCAAGGCAGGGTGGCCCGAAAAAGAAAAACTTTCTCCATCATTCACTCCATCACTGTCTTGCCAGAAGGGTGCTTTACACTACAGTTTTTAAACTGCAACATTAACACCCCTCCTTCAGAGTGCAGGCACTGTACTTCCCATCTCCAGGACTCAAGTCCGGCCTGCCGGTTTCCCTGAACCCCTTCATAAATGTTACTTTGCTCACACTCCAACAGCACGTCAAGTATTAAAAACCATTTGTCTCCATTCACTCCTATCAAACACGCTCACGCATGCCTGCTGGAAGTCCAAGCCCCTCGCACACAAAACCTCCTTACCCCCTCTCTCCAACCTTTCCTAGGCCGACCCCTACCCCTCCTTCCTTCCACTACAGACTGATACACTCTTGAAGTCATTCTGTTTCGCTCCATTCTCTCTACATGTCCGAACCACCTCAACAACCCTTCCTCAGCCCTCTGGACAACAGTTTTGGTAATCCCGCACCTCCTCCTAACTTCCAAACTACGAATTCCTCTGCATTATATTCACACACACACATTGCCCTCAGACATGACATCTCCACTGCCTCCAGCCTTCTCCTCGCTGCAACATTCATCACCCATGCTTCACACCCATATAAGAGCGTTGGTAAAACTATACTCTCATACATTCCCCTCTTTGCCTCCAAGGACAAATTTCTTTGTCTCCACAGACTCCTGAGTGCACCACTCACTCTTTTCCCCTCATCAGTTCTATGATTCACCTCATCTTTCATAGACCCATCCGCTGACACGTCCACTCCCAAATATCTGAATACATTCACCTCCTCCATACTCTCTCCCTCCAATCTGATATTCAATCTTTCATCACCTAATCTTTTTGTTATCCTTATAAACTTACTCTTTCCCGTATTCACCTTTAATTTTCTTCTTTTGCACACCCTACCAAACTCGTCCACCAATCTCTGCAACTTCTCTTCAGAATCTCCCAAGAGCACAGTGTCATCAGCAAAGAGCAGCTGTGACAACTCCCAATTTGTGTGTGATTCCTTATCCTTTAACTCCACGCCTCTTGCCAAGACCCTTGCATTCACTTCTCTTACAACCCCATCTATAAATATATTAAACAACCATGGCGACATCACACATCCTTGTCTAAGGCCTACTTTTACTGGGAAATAATTTCCCTCTCTCCTACATACTCTAACTTGAGCCTCACTATCCTCGTAAAAACTCTTCACTGCTTTCAGTAACCTACCTCCTACACCATACACTTGCAACATCTGCCACATTGCCCCCTATCCACCCTGTCAAAACGCCTTTTCCAAATCCATAAATGCCACAAAGACCTCTTTAGCCTTATCAAAATACTGTTCACTTATATGTTTCACTGTAAACACCTGGTCCACACACCCCCTACCTTTCCTAAAGCCTCCTTGTTCATCTGGTATCCTATTCTCCGTCTTACTCTTAATTCTTTCAATAATAACTCTACCATACACTTTACCAGGTATACTCAGCAGACTTATCCCCCTATAATTTTTTGCACTCTCTTTATCCCCTTTCCCTTTATACAAAGGAACTATGCATGCTCTCTGCCAATCCCTAGGCACCTTACCCTCTTCCATACATTTATTAAATAATTGCACCAACCACTCCAAAACTATATCCTCACCTGCTTTTAACATTTCTATCTTTATCCCATCAATCCCGGCTGCCTTACCCCCTTTCATTTTACCTACTACCTCACGAACTTCCCCCACACTCACAACTGGCTCTTCCTCACTCCTACAAGATGTTATTCCTCCTTGTCCTATACACGAAATCACAGCTTCCCTATCTTCATCAACATTTAACAATTCCTCAAAATATTCCCTCCATCTTCCCAATACCTCTAACTCTCCATTTAATAACTCTCCTCTCCTATTTTTAACTGACAAATCCATTTGTTCTCTAGGCTTTCTTAACTTGTTAATCTCACTCCAAAACTTTCTCTTATTTTCAACAAAATTTGTTGATAACATCTCACCCACTCTCTCATTTGCTCTCTTTTTACATTGCTTCACCACTCTCTTAACCTCTCTTTTTCTCCATATACTCTTCCCTCCTTGCATCACTTCTACTTTGTAAAAACTTCTCATATGCTAACTTTTTCTCCCTTACTAAATCTCTTTACATCATCATTCCACCAATCGCTCCTCTTCCCTCCCGCACCCACTTTCCTGTAACCACAAACTTCTGCTGAACACTCTAACACTACTTTTTAAACCTACCCCATACCTCTTCGACCCCATTGCCTATGCTCTCATTAGCCCATCTATCCTCCAATAGCTGTTTATATCTTACCCTAAACTGCCTCCTCTTTTAGTTTATAAACCTTCACCTCTCTCTTCCCTGATGCTTCTATTCTCCTTGTATCCCATCTACCTTTTACTCTCAATGTAGCTACAACTAGAAAGTGATCTGATATATCTGTGGCCCCTCTATAAACATGTACATCCTGACGTCTACTCAACAGTCTTTTATCTACCAATACATAATCCAACAAACTACTGTCATTTCGCCCTACATCATATCTTGTATACTTATTTATCCTCTTTTTCTTAAAATATGTATTACCTATAACTAAACCCCTTTCTATACAAAGTTCAATCAAAGGGCTCCCATTATCATTTACACCTGGCACCCCAAACTTACCTACCACACCCTCTCTAAAAGTTTCTCCTACTTTAGCATTCAGGTCCCCTACCACAATTACTCTCTCACTTGGTTCAAAGGCTCCTATACATTCACTTAACCCTTTGAGGGTTTTCGTCGTACTAGTACGTCTTACGCGTAGGGGTTTTTGACGTACTAGTACTCATAAATTCTAGCGGCCTCAAATCTAGTGGGAGAAAGCTGGTAGGCCTTCATTTGAAAGAATGGGTCTATGTGGTCAGTGTGCACAGTCTAAAAAAAATCCTGCAGCACACAGTGCATAATGAGAAAAAAAAATCTTTTACCATTTTTTTTTAATAAATCAGCGACTTTGCAGTGTATTTTCGTATGGTATTTATTGTTGTATTCTAGTTTTCTTGGTCTCATTTTATAGAATGGAAGACATATTACAGAAATTGAGATGATTTTGACTGGTTTTACAAAGAAAGGTGCCTTGAAATTGAGCTCAAAGTAGCAGAAATGTTCGATTTTTACCAAACTTCAAAAGTAAACAAATTGTGCCAAGCGTGCAATGCACGTCAACTGGTGAGTCTAATATTCTTTCACAAGTGTACCAATAATATTTATACCATTTTTTACACTAATGCAGTAGTCTGCATAACAGTAAATCTTATATTTTTTGTGAAAAAAAAAATTCAAAGTGGAAAGCAAAAGAATATAAGAGGGGCCTTGAGACATGACTAATGACTAGAGGAAATGTCATTTTAGTGCCAGGAATGTCTTTCTTGTTTATTCTGGACCCTATTCGGAAATTGGCATCTTTTGAAATTTGTGTGAAATTGGCAAAATTGCTAAATTCTGACCACTGTACTGGATAGTTGAATTTCATAAATGAGTGGTTTCTTGCACCCATTCGATAGAAAAAATGGAGTTCTAGCGAAATATTCATGTTTTTTGTCGACTAGAACAGTGAAATTGGCCGAAAATGGGGCTCAAAGTAGGCAAAATCGCCGATGCGGAAACATCGCTGAGACCGCTAACTTTGCGAGAGCATAATTCCGTAAGTTTTCTATCAAATTTCAAACTTTTGGTGTCTTTATGATCGGGAAAAGATTCTCTATCTTTTCATAAGAGAAAATAATTTTTTTTTTTTTTAAATTTGGCCGACCCTGAGAACGAGTTTCGGAGAGGGCCTGTCGACCCTCAAAGGGTTAACATCTCCCAAAATCTCTTTCTCTCCTCTGCATTCCTCTCTTCTCCAGGTGCATACACGCTTATTATGACCCACTTCTCGCATCCAACCTTTACTTTAATCCACATAATTCTTGAATTTACACATTCATATTCTCTTTTCTCCTTCCATAACTGATCATTCAACATTACTGCTACCCCTTCCTTTGCTCTAACTCTCTCAGATACTCCAGATTTAATCCCATTTATTTCCCCCCACTGAAACTCCCCTACCCCCTTCAGCTTTGTTTCGCTTAGGGCCAGGACATCCAACTTCTTTTCATTCATAACATCAGCAATCATCAGTTTTTTGTCATCCGCACTACATCCACGCACATTTAAGCATCCCAGTTTTATAAAGTTTTTCTTCTTCTCTTTTTTAGTAAATGTCTACAGGAGAAGGGGTTACTAGCCCATTGCTCCCGGCATTTTAGTCGCCTCATACGACACCCATGGCTTACGGAAGAAAGATTCTTTTCCACTTCCCCATGGACAATAGAAGAAATAAAGAAGAACAAGAGCTATTTAGAAAAAGGAGAAAAACCTAGATGTATGTATATATATATGCATGTGCGTGTCTGTGAAGTGTGACCAAAGTGTAAGTATCTTCGAGCATCTTCGAGACTAATAAGACACTCTTAGTGATTTTAATGTGTACCAGCATGCCAACACAATGTGTAACTTTACTTAGGTACAGGTACACATAAGTACATGTATAATTATCAGAGTACGGTAGACCCCTGCCTTACGATATTAATCCGTTCCTGAGAGCTCATCGTATGCCGAAATTATCGTAAGGCGAATTAATTTTCCCCACAAGAAATAATGGAAATCAAATTAATCCGTGCAAGACACCCAAAAGTATGAAATTTTTTTTTTACCACATGAAATATTAATTTTAATACACACAAACTGAAGAAGACATGCACAGTTAATACTCTACTAAGAATAGAATACATGACACTTATCTTTATTGAAGATCTGGTGATGATTGATGGGATGGGAGGAGGGGAAGTGTGGAAGTTGTTATTGTTTAGAAGGGGAATCCCCTTCCATTAGGACTTGAGGTATCAAGTCCTTTTCCGGGGTTACTTCCCTTCTTCTTTTAATGCCACTAGGACTAGCTTGAGAGTCACTGGAACTCTGTCGCACAACATATCTGTTCATAGAGCTCTGTACCTCTCGTTCCTTTATGATTTATCTAAAGTGGTTCACAACATTGTCATTGTAATAGTCACCAGCACAGCTTGCAATAGCTGTGTGAGGGTGATTTTCATCCATAAAGGTTTGCACTTCAAGCCACTTTGCACACATTTCCTTAATCTCTTTTTTCAATTCCATACTAATTCTCACCCTTTTTACCACAGGGATGGCACTAGAAGCTTTCTTGGGGTCCATGGTGACTTATTTTGTAGTTACAAACACTAAAAACACTGGGATAATGTGAAATGTACTGAATGTATGTGTAGATGCGACCGCACTGGCTGGCTTGTAAACACTGGCGCTGAGGCCACACGTGGGACGTGTCCTGGACGAGTCACGTAAGGCTAGTTTTTTAGCGTGAGGCGAGGCAAAATTTTTGCATTAAAATGTATCGTATGGCGGATTTAACGTAACGCGATGCCATCGTAAGGCGGGGGTCCTCTGTATATATAAAATATGAAATAACTTTAAAACACTTGAAATTTTGGAAAGTTTCAGACGTAATGGAGAAATGCGCTCACGGAGAATGTAAACTAACTGGATGGCGCGTTGTGACGGTATTAGAAAGTCAGGTGGGGGGGGGGAGCTATACAGTAAGTTTTGGTTATAATTTGAAATGTCCGTATTAGCGGAATGCCATAAGGCAAAACGCCGTAGAGTGGTGCCCTACTGTACATATACCCAAAGTACAATGAATTTCACTTTAATATGAGGTGTGGTAGCTGGGCAGAGGAAAAAAATTACCTTTTCTCTGGTCCAGCACCAGAGAAAATATGTATCAATCCGCCTTTGACCCAGTCAGTCCTCTTAATGCATTCGGCTTTGTTTACAATTCTTGGTATGGCTTATTCTCTTTACTTTTACCTTCGTTTATGATGGCATCTAAAGGTGGTTGTTAGAAATAATTTAACTCGGTGAACAAGGTATGTCAATGGTAATAATATCACTCCTTGACATTTAAAATATCGTGTAGCTATGTAGGTAGGTGTAGTTATGTAGCCTAGGTGGGCTACATAACTACCTACACCTGACTTCCTACATTAAATACTACTCACCTCTCATCCTACATTAAGACTACACATATTTTATGGTAAGTAATGAGTGTATTGTATATGTATTCTATCTCTCTGGGCCACTTTAAATATCGTATATTACATTTGGGAGGGCTACCTACACCAACGGGCTACCTACACTTGACTTCCTACAAATAAATACTGGTCTCTCTGCACCCTACATTAAGACTACAAATATTTTAGGGTAAGTAATGAATGTATTTTATTTTTGTTGTTTTTTAATGCCTAGTTCTACTGTTAGCTTAATATATGAGTGTAAGCTTATTATCTGATATTTTTATGCATTTGTAAGTGGAGAAAACGGCATTCTGTTTTCCAGTGATGTACGCTTTCCAGCGGTAGCCTGGAACCTAACGTGCCATGTAACTGGGGCCCTACTGTACCTGAGATATAATATAGGGCGTAATGACAGCAGCTTGTTGGACTGTGTATTGGTGGACAAAATTTGATGGGTAGACGTCTGGATATACATGTTTGTAGAGGAGCAACAGGTATATAAGATCATCATTTGGTTGAAGCTACAGTGAGACTAGGAGTTAAGTGGGGTACAAGGAGAATGGTATCAGTGAGTGAGAGCAAAGTGAAAGTCCATAAATTAGATATAAGCAACTGCAGGGAGAAAGATGGGCTAGTGAGAGTATAAGTAAAGAGGAGGAAGTTGAAGAGATTTGGGGTAGATTTAACCCTTTGACTGTTTCGGTCATATATATACGTCTTACGCACCACTGTTTCTGACGTATTTATACGCGTAAATTCTAGCGGCTTCAAATCAAGCGGGAGAAAGCTGGTAGGCCCACATGTGAGAGAATGGGTCTGTGTGGTCAGTGTGCACCACATAAAAAAAATCCTGCAGTACGCAGTGCGTAATGAGAAAAAAAAAACTTTGACCATTTTTTTTGGATTAAAACGCCGACTTTGAGGTGTATTCTCGTATAGTATTTATCGTTGTATTCTCATTTTCATGGTCTCAGGTGATAAAATGGAAAACGTATTACAGAAATAGAGATGATTTTGATTACTTTCACGATGAAAACGACCTTGAAATTGAGCTCAAAGTAGCAGAAATGTTCGATTTTTACCAATGTTCAAGAGTAAGCAAATCACACCACACGTCCAATACCCTTCAGCTGGGGAGTCTGATATTCTTTCACTAGTGCACTGATATTATTTATACCATTTTTACAATGATGCAGTAGTCTGCATAACAGTAAATTTTGTATTTTTTTGTATGAATAAAAAATCAAAATAGAAAGCAATAGTAATATAAGAGGGGCCTAGAGACGTGACTAATGAACAGAGGATATGTTATTTTAGTGCCAAGAATGTCTACATTGTTTATTCTGGACCCTATTTTGAAATTGGCATCTTTTTTAATTTGCAAAAATTGGCCAAATTGCCAATTTCTGACAACTTTATTGGGTAGTTCAAATCGGTAAATGGGCGGTTTCTTGTACTCAACAGATAGAAAAATGGAGTTCTAAAGAAATAGCTATGAGTTTGGTCAACTGGAACAACGGAATTGGCCAAAAACAGGGCTCAAAGTCTGCGACATAGCCGATGTGTATATGTCGCCAAGACCGCTAACTTCGCGGGAGCATAATTCCGTGAGTTTTCGACCAAATTTCATACTTTTGGTGTCATTACCATCAGGAAAAGATTCTCTATCATTTCATAAGAAAAAATAATTTTTTTTTTTTCCAAAAATTTATCGGCATAGAATGACAGTTTCAGAAAGGGGCCTGCGACAATCAAAGGGTTAAGAAAGTAGTATTAGTATGCAGCAGAAGTTTGTTAATGTAGAAGGGTGGGTGCAGGTAAAAAGAGGAGTGATTGGTGGAATGATGTAGAGTGGTAAGAGATAAAAAGTTAGCATATGAGAGTTTTTACAAAGCAGAATGAGGGTGGAGTATATTTTGAGTAAAAAAGAGGTTAGGAGAGCTATGAGGAGTGTAAAATGAGAGAGTGGGTGAAGTTCTGTCAACAAATTTTGCTGAGAATAAGAAAAAGTTTGGAGTGTGATCAGTAACTTGAGAAAGCCTAGGGGATGAATGGATTTAACAGTTAAAAACAAGAGGGGAGTTATTAGATGGTAAGGTGGAGTTATTGGGAAGATAGAATATTTTTAGGCAGTAATTTCACTTATTGGGCAGGGGGGTATAACATCTTTTGGGAATTAGGAAGAAAAAGATGTTAGTGTGGGGGAGGTCCTTGCAGCTGTGGGTAAAAGGAAAGGGGATAATGAAGCTGGGATTGATGGGATCAAGATAGAAATATTAAAAGCAGGTGGGGATATAGTTTTGGAGTGGTTGGTGCTTTTGCTCAAATGTATGAAAAGGGGGGAATGTACCTAGGGATTGGCAGATAGCATGCATAATTCCTCTGTATAAAGGAAGATGGGACAAAAGAGAGGCAAGTGTTTTTTTTATGATTTTACACTCTGTTGGAGTGTGAGGAAGATACACCTACCATCTGACTTACGACCTGCTCGACATACGTCCACTCGGCTTACGACCGTGCATCTGGCGGCTGGGCGGGGCCGGCTGATGCACACCGCTGTACAATATTTGACAATACTCACGGCAGCAATGCGTCATGCAGGCAGCATCAGTTTGAGTAACCCTGCCCTAACAGCAGCATCATACTGTATTAACTGTACTAACTGGACAGTAAATTTCACCATGGCCCCTAAGATGAAGTCTGAATCTTGCACTGGATATTGTGGCAAGAAAGGCTCTTACTCTCGAACTCTCTATTTTTCACTGTTGCACATAAACCTGTCTGTTTCTGTCTGCCTGTATATCTGTGTCTGTCTGTATCTGTGTGTGTGTTTATCTGTCTTTATGTCTACCTGTGTGTCTGTCTGTGTGTGTCTGTCTTTCTACCTGTGTGTGTCTTTCTGTCTACCTGTGTGTCTGTCTGTCTACCTGTGTCTCTTTCTGTCTACCTGTTTGTCTACCTGTGTGTCTGTCTTTATGTCTACTTGTGTGTCTGTCTTTGTCTACTTGTGGGTCTGTCTTTCTGTCTACCTGTGTGCCTGCCCCTTTCTGTCAACCTGTGTGTCTGTTTTTTTCTGTCTTTTTTCTGTCCCCGAGTCACTCTTTAGAGGGGTTACCGGGTCTTGAAGATCCCATATTAAAATGACAAAAACCAATAAATAATCACTGGGGGCCTTTAAAAATGTGTTTTTAAAAGGGTTTTTATAAAACATTTTGCTTAATCCATCTGTTTTTTTTTTTCCAAAATTTATAAAAAACATGTTTACATAAAAAAATTAAAAACATTTTTAATTTTAACAAATATGGGGTTTTTTTCTGGTCGTTTTAACAGAAAGGGAAAAAAAACATTCGGTCCCGGCTGGTAAGAACAACAAAAAAACCTTTTTTTTACATAAAATCGTGAACATTCTACACTCCCTTTTTCTCTCTCGTTTGCCCTTTAATCTTTTTTTTTAATCCCCCTCTCACCTACATTAAAAAATACAGGGGGGGGGGGGGGGGGGGGTTTTTTTAAGGGGAAAATAATGAGTGGGGCCGATTTTTTTTTTATAGGCTTAATAATTTTTTATTAACCCTTTCGGGCCCCTCCCCCTAGTTAAAGGGTTTAAAGGGGGAGTGTCCAAACTAGATCTACCCCCATACTCAGCTCATTGATAAAACTGTGAGTGGGAAATTTTGGGGCCCAGAAATGGAGAAACATCAAGTGGTATGTGTGCACCACATAAAAAAGAAACCTGAGCCCACTGTGTATAATTTAGAGAAAAAAACCCGAAATCAAAGATTTTTTTTATTAAAAAAACGACTTTTCAGTGTTTTTTTTTGTATGTTTTTTATATTGTATTTGGATTTCTTGGTTTTTATTTGAAGAAGGAAGACATAATTTCCAAAAAGAGTGATTTTTATTTTTTTTACACAAAAAAAAAAAAAAAAATGGCTTGAAATGAGCTCAAAAAAGCGGAAATGTTAAATTTTTGGCCCATTTTAAGATAAACAAACGACCCCCACACATCTAAAAATGTCCGCTGGTGGGTCTAATATACATTTACAAATATGGGGTGAAAATTTTTACAATTTTTACGTATTGCATAAAAGTTAAAACTTTTATTTTTTGGGTTTTGAAAAAAAATTTATTATGTTTAATAAAAAAAACAAAGGAATTTTATTTGTAAAGCCCCAAAATGAACTTAAAGAACAGAGAAATGTTAGTTTAGTTTTCCCGGATTTCCTAAAATTTTTTTAATTTTGGAGCCCATTTTGAAATTGGAATATTTTGAACTTTGGGGGTTTAAATTTTGGGCCAAAAAAACAATTTCCGATCCCCTTTATTTGTATTGAAAAAAGGGTTTACCTTTGGGGATTTCTTGTGCTCAATCGATAGAATTTGAGTAATACTATGAAAAAGTTTAAAAAATTTGGGTTTATTTTTTTAATAATGTAATTGGCCTAAAATGGGAGTCAAGTCGGCCCAAAAACGCCGATTTTGGGAAATTTTCGCTGACACATCCCAAAATTTTTCGAGAGATAATTTCGTCAATTTTTTCCCCCAAATTTTTTACTTTTTGTTTTATTTTCCCTTTACAAAAAGATTCTCTACGTTTTTTAAGAAAAAATAACAAATTTTTTTTTTTTAAAAATTTTTGGGCATGGTGCGTTTACTTTAGATTTTTTCCTTGGACCCCGAAAGGGTTTTAAAAATTGTAAAATATGAAAAAAAATTTTAATTAAAAATAAAAAAAAATAATAATAAAAAATAAAAATTATTAATTTTTTTTTTTTTTTTTTTTTTTTTTTTTTTTTAAACAAGGGCCCGTCTCCCCCCGAGGCGGGTGACCCAAAAAAAAAGAAAGAAAACCCCCAAAAAAAAAATACTTCATCTCTTTAAACCCTTTCACCACCTCGCCTTATCCTGTTTTGCAGAGGGGCTCAGAATACAACTCAGAAGCATAAACATAAAAAGTAAAAAAAAAACATATCCCCAAATCCCTTTACCCCAAACCCCCTCCTTTAAATGCAGGTTTGTTTTCCCCATTCCGGACTCAAGCCCCCCCCCCCCCGACTATATGAAAATAACGGGTTTCCCTAAAACCCCCTTTCCCCAATTTCCCTGCTCAACTCCAACAGTCGTCAGGCCCCAAGACCATTGTCTCCTTCCCTCCTATCTAACACGTCACGCCCTTGCTGGAAGTCAAGCCCCTTCCCCCAAAAAACCCTCCTTTACCCCCTCTCTCCAACCCCTTTCGGGGACGCCCCTCCCCCGCTTCCCTTCCCCCTATAATTTAAAATTGTTTTCCATTCTTTTTCCTGTGATCCATTCTCCTAAATGCCCAAACCACCTCAACAACCCCTTTTTTTGCCCTCTGACTTCTTTTTTTAAATCCCACATTCCCCAAATTTTCAACATCCAAATTTTTTCCATAATATTTCACCACACATGCCCTTAAACGGGACTTTCTGTGCCCCCAAACGTTCCCTCGCTGCTGCATTTACCCCCCAAGCTTCACACCATAAAGAGGTTGGTACTACTATACTTTCATACTTTTCCTTCTTTCCCTCCTGATAACGTTTTTTGATCCACTATCCTAAACGCACCATCCCCTTTTTTTCCCTCATCAATTCTATGATTAACTCATCCTTCAAAAACCCTCGCCGACACCGTCAACTCCCAAGTATTAAAACATTCACTTCTTCAATCCTCCCCCCCAAATTTTAAAATCCAATTTTTCTTTATCAAATCATTTGACCCCTCATCACCTTCCTTTTCTATGTTCACTTAAACTTCTCCCTTTACACACATTCCCAAATCATCCACAAACCTTTTGCAATTTTTTTTTAAAAATCCCCCATAAGCACAGTAATCAAAAAAGAAACTTTCAATTCCCTTTTTGAATTTGATTCCCCAAAAATTTTTAATCCCACCCCCCCCCAAAACACCCTTTGCATTTACTTTCCTTAAAACCCCCATCTTAAATTATTAAAAAACCTTGGTGACATTCACATCCCTGTTTAAACCTACTTTTACCGGGAAGTATCCCCCCTCCTTCTACAACCCAAACCCGAGCCTCACTATCCTCATAAAAATCTTTACAGCATTAATAACTTACCACCTTTCCCATTACTTGCAACATTGCCCATTGCTCCTTATCACTTATCATATGCCTTTTTAAACCCATAAATAAATAAAAATTCCCTATCTTTACTAAATACTGTTAAAATTTTGCTTCAATGTAAACACCTGATCAAAACCTCCCCTCCCCATCTAAAACCCCCTTTGCTCATCCGCTACCCTACATTTGTCTTACCTCAAATTCTTTAAATTTATAACCCTACCGTAAATTTTTCCGGTATACTCAGTAAGTTTTCCCCTCTATAATTTTTACGTCTCTTTTGTCCCCTTTCCCTTTAAAAAAAAAGGGACATACATGCCTCGCCAACCCCAGGTACCTTCCCCTCTTTCATACTTTTTATTAAACAAAAGAAAACCCCCAACACTATTCCCCCCCGCTTTTAACATTTCTGTCATGACCCCATCAGTTCCAGCTGCTTTTACCCCCTTTCTTTTGAATCCCCACGTACTCCCCCACACTTACATTCTGCTTTCTTCACTCCTAAAGGGGTTCCTCCCCCCAGGGAGAAATTACTGCCCGTTTTTTCCTTAACATTTAAAAGTTCCTAAAAATATTCTGCCATCTCCCAATACCCCCATCCCCCCCATCTACTAACCCCCCCTACTCTGTTTTTAACTGACAACCCATTTTCCCTAGGCTTTTTTAATTGTTTAACTCACTCCAAAATTTTTTCTTATTTTCATTAAAAAAATTTTGACAGGCCTCTCCCACTCTATCATCTGCTCTCCTTTTTCACTCTCTCACCCCTTCTTTACCTTTTTTTTACTCTCCCAAAAACTTGCTCTTTTATAACATTTGCTTTGTAAAAACCTTCATAAGCTACCTTTTTCTCTTTTATAACCCTTTACTTCATCATTCCACCAATCACTCTCTTTTCCGCCCCCCCCCCTTAACCACAAACTTCTGCCCCCATTCTAATACGCATTTTTAAAACTTTCCAAACCCCTTTAACCCCCCCCCTACTCATCTTTGCCTAGCCCCCTTTTGCCAATAGTCCCTTATATCTACCCGAACTTTCCCCCTCCCTTGTTTATCACTTTCAATTCCCTCTTTGTTTTTGCACCTTCTCTTTTCCCCTCTACCTCTTACTCTAATGGCTACAAAATAAATTAAAGATCCAATATCAGTTGCCCCTCTATAAACTGTCATCCGGAGCCCACCATCAACCTTTTTTCCACCAATACATAATCTATAAAATTTCATTCGTGCTACATCATACCTTGTAATTATTTATCCCTTTTTTTATAAAATAGTATTATTATTACCAAATTTTTTTTTTTACACATAGTCAATTTAAAAGGGTCCCCATTTCATTTACCCTGGCACCCCAAATTTTCCTACTACTCCCTCCTTTCATTTTTTCCCACTTTACTTAAAAACCCCCCAACACCTTATTCACAATTTTTTCAAAACCCCCCCCACGCTCACTCAAAAATTTTTAAAATCTCTCTTTCCTCTACCTTCTCTCTTTCCAGGTGCATAACGTTATTTAACCCACTTTTCACATCCAAACTTTTTTTACCCCCATAATCCTTGAATTAAACATTTATATCCCCCTTTTTTTCCGCCATAGCTTATCCCTTCAAAATTTTTTACTCCTTCTTTAGCTTAAAACCCTTTTTTAAACCCCTGACCTAACCCTTTTTCCTCTCCACTGAAACTCTCCCCCCCCCTTTAGCTTTGTTTCACTTAAAACCGGCATCCCGCTTCTTCTATTCATAACATCCACAATCATCTCTTTTTATCATCTGCCAACATCCACGCACATTCAGACTTCCCACTTTTACAATTTTCTTTTTTATTTTTTTTAGTAAACTTTACAGGAAAAGGGGTTACTAGCCCATTGTTCCCGGCATTTTGTTGACTTTTACAACACGCAAAGGGTTCGGAGGGAAAATTTTTTCCCTTCCCATGGGTTAAAAAAGGAAAAAATTTAAAAAGACAAAACTATTAAAATAAAAACAAGAAAACTCGATGAGTGGTATAAATAAATGTGTAATGTTGTGTAGTGGAAACCCAAGTGTAATAGAAGTAGCAAAACATGCCTGTAATCTTGCATATTTTGAAACAGACAAAAAAACATCAGCAAACCTACCTCATGTAAAACAATCACAGGGTTCGTTTTACATACTTGGCAGGCGGTAGTACCTCCCGGGGGGGTGCTGTTACCAAACCCACTACTATTAGTTTAAATTTAAAAGTTTTTAAAAATTATCATTAATTTAGGGGGAGGGGCGCAGATCACTGTATTTGCACTTTGTCTGGATTTTTGGGTTATCCTAGGTAATTTATAAATGTTGATAACTGCTTATGTGGCCAGTAGAGAGAGAAGAGAGAGAGGGGGGGAAGAGAGAGGGGAGAGAGGGGGAGAGAGAGGGATAAGGAGATACAGGAGGGAGGAGAGAGATACAGAGAGAGAAGAAGCCCCATTCGGGCAGCCAGTCAGCCCAACACCCACCCCCCGGCCGCCCGCCCGCCGCCGGTACACTTTTCACAGTTTCAGAGTTTTTTTTCTTTATTGGGTATAGGTTAAAACATTCTGGAGGTCCACGTGTATTCTTCCATTCCATGTGTTGAAAAATACAAAAGATAACATAACATATATCACTTGCGATTAAAATTTACAATACAGACACTACCATTTTTCATTTTAATACAGTACATAAATAATTTAAAAATAACAAAAAAAGTAAAATTTTGGTTTTTAAAAAGAATGAAAAAATGTTTTACATTACATTAAATATTTGTAGGTAGTTTTTTAAGGAAAGGTACCCTAAACCAAAGAAAGGGGTTCCGGGGGCCATTGCGGACAGAGTCCGAAATTGGGAAGTACAAGGGCCCGCTTTGAAGGAAGGGGGGGATATTACATTTTGGAGGAGCATCTGAGCTGTAGTATTGCGCACTTTGACAAGACAGTGATGGGGTGAGTGTAAAAAGAGTTTCTTTTTTTTCGGGGCACCCTACCTCAGTGAGAGACAGCCATTGCACTAAAAAATACAGTAGAACCTTGACTTACGAGTTTCTTGAGATACTAGCTGTCGCTTGGTCGATTTTTTGCTCTGAGTTACAAGCCAACATCCGAGTTATGAGCCAGATCCCCCCCCCCTGCTTCCCCCTCAACCAAAAACCTGCACACCTCGCTTGTTTATCTATGATTTCATTCTTTAAGTCCATGGAAATCATCCTCATTTTCTTCGCAGCACTGTCCTTTACACTTATTTTCTTAGGACCCATGCTTAGAAAAATGAAATTTGGCCAAATGACTGTAAAAAATTTAAGAAATACTCCCACACCGAGGTAAACAGTGCATTGAGTTGGTGGCGTTCTGAAGCTCTCATTCATGCTAGCCAATACTGTAAATACCGAATTACAGAAAATATCTACCTGGATGAGGACTAACAAATTTACTCTAAACATTGACAAAACCTACTTCATTCAGTTTGGTAACAGAGCTACAGATGTCCCTCTTAACATAATGATAAATGGATCACTTATCACAAATCTCAGAGGGAAAATTCTTAGGAATCTGCCTTGATAATAGACTCAAATTTCAAACACATATACAACAAATTTCCAAGAAAATTTCCAAGACCGTAGGCATACTATCGAAGATATGGTACTATGTTCCACAGTCAGCCCTCCTGGCCCTATATCACTCACTTATTTACCCCTGTCTCACCTATGGAATTTGTGCATGGGGCTCAACAACAATAAACCATCTCAGACCATTAACTACCCAACAAAAGGCTGCAGTCAGAATGATAACAAATTTCCACTACAGGCAGCACACTCCACCAATATTCCAAACTTTAAACCTGCTCACCATACCAAACATCCATACTTACTACTGCACCTATTACATACATAGAACACTTAACTCAGATATAAACCCTCCCCTCAAACGTCTCCTTACCAACCTCAACAGAACACATGACCATAACACAAGGCACAGATCACTCTTTGGTGTTCCTCGTGTCCATCTCACGCTATGCAAAAACTCAATGCACATAAAAGGCCCTAAAATCTGGAATTCATTACCTGTAAATATAAAAGAAACACTGTTTATAAATTCAAGTCTCTTCTCAAAAATCACTTACCCACAACCAAATAAATACTGAATAATTGTATCTTATAAACTGTATATCTTAAATGTTTCTCATAATTGTATCACATAAATGTTTAACCTGAGATCCAATCAAACTTTGTTATTTTTTAATTACATTACCTAACATTACCTAACCTGAATACACAGCAACACAGAAAATGACCATATGACCTGTCTTTGTAATACTCATTTGTGCTTAATTGTTATCTGTTTACAATAATGTTTTACCACTGAATACATCATTGCTTAGTTAATCTTAAGTTAATTTTAAGCCTGCCCATAATGCTCTGCATACAAGGGGCTTTGGCATGCTGCACTTAACTGTTTTCTTTTGTACTTCTCTGTATCATGTTCAAATTAATAAATAAATTATCATTATTATTACATTATTATTATTATTATCATTATTATTACATTATTATTATCATTATTATTATATTATTATTATTATTATTATTATTATTATTATTATTATTATTATATTGTAATAATAATAATATTAATTAAGAGTAAGACAGAGAATAGGATAGCAGGTGAACAAGGAGGCTTTAGGAAAGGTAGGGGGTGTGTGGACCAGGTGTTTACAGTGAAACATATAAGTGAACAGTATTTAGATAAGGCTAAAGAGGTCTTCGTGGCATTTATGGATTTGGAAAAGGCGTATGACAGGGTGGATAGGGGGGCAATGTGGCAGATGTTGCAAGTGTATGGGTAGGAGGTAGGTTACTGAAAGCAGTGAGAGTTTTTACGAGGATAGTGAGGCTCAAGTTAGAGTATGTAGGAAAGAGGGAATTATTTCCCAGTAAAAGTAGGCCTTAGACAAGGATGTGTGATGTCACCGTGGTTGTTTAATATATTTATAGATGGGGTTGTAAGAGAAGTAAATGCGAGGGTCTGGCAGTGGCGTGGAGTTAAAAGATAAAGAATCACACACAAAGTGGGAGTTGTCACAGCTGCTCTTTGCTGATGACACTGTGGTCTTGGGAGATTCTGAAGAGAAGTTGCAGAGATTGGTGGATGAATTTGGTAGGGTGTGCAAAAGAAGAAAATTAAAGGTGAATACAGGAAAGAGTAAGGTTATGAGGATAAACAAAAGATTAGGTGATGAAAGATTGAATATCAGATTGGAGGGAGAGAGTATGGAGGAGGTAAATGTATTCAGATATTTGGGAGTGGACGTGTCAGCGGATGGGTCTATGAAAGATGATGTGAATCATAGAATTGATGAGGGGAAAAGAGTGAGTGGTGCACTTAGGAGTCTGTGGAGACAAAGAACTTTGTCCTTGGAGGCAAAGAGGGGAATGTATGAGAGTATAGTTTTACCAACGCTCTTATATGGGTGTGAAGCATGGGTGATGAATGTTGCAGCGAGGAGAAGGCTGGAGGCAGTGGAGATGTCATGTCTGAGGGCAATGTGTGGTGTGAATATAATGCAGAGATTCGTAGTTTGGAAGTTAGGAGGAGGTGCGGGATTACCAAAACTGTTGTCCAGAGGGCTGAGGAAGGGTTGTTGAGGTGGTTCGGACATGTAGAGAGAATGGAGCGAAACAGAATGACTTCAAGAGTGTATCAGTCTGTAGTGGAAGGAAGGCGGGGTAGGGGTCGGCCTAGGAAAGGTTGGAGGGAGGGGGTAAAGGAGGTTTTGTGTGCGAGGGGCTTGGACTTCCAGCAGGCATGCGTGAGCGTGTTTGATAGGAGTGAATGGAGACAAATGGTTTTTAATACTTGACGTGCTGTTGGAGTGTGAGCAAAGTAACATTTATGAAGGAATTCAGGGAAACCGGCAGGCCGGACTTGAGTCCTGGAGATGGGAAGTACAGTGCCTGCACTCTGAAGGAGGGGTGTTAATGTTGCAGTTTAAAAACTGTAGTGTAAAGCACCCTTCTGGCAAGACAGTGATGGAGTGAATGATGGTGAAAGTTTTTCTTTTTCGGGCCACCCTGCCTTGGTGGGAATCGGCCGGTGTGATAATAAAAAAAAAAAATAAAAATAAATATTCCTGCTACACTGTATTGTATAACAATATAGTAGGTAGTACTGTACAGAGAATATTTTCAAGCACAGTACCACTGTCAAACCCTTCTCAGGGAAGGTTTCTTTTCATTGATGAGGGGGTTCTTAATAAATTCAAGGAATTGGACCTGACATACCCTGCCTTGAATTCAACCTGTTTACCTCCCATTTTCTTTATTATTCACCCCATACCCATCCTGTGGGTGCCTGATGATAATACAAGTGCATAAAGGAAACCCATTAAATGTTATACACTGGATTACTGCTCTTGTTTTTGTTTCTTAAAATTGTGTGATGAAATTATTTTTACAGTTTTTAACTTATATTCATTGTTATCATTACTCTTTTTTTAGTGGCTCTTATTCCTTCAGTATTTCTTTTCCAATATAGGAGACTGGTCTATGACCTGGCTTTAGGGGCAAGTATTCCTGGAACCATTATTAGGTGCAAAATATGATGATAAATTTGGGATGGAATGTAAAGAAAGAAAATATGTTATGGATGTTATCATGTAAGCATGATAATATTCATGTAAACTTTAAAATCAAAATTAACTTTCCCACAAGGTTTGGCCGTGAAGATTTGCTGGCTACAATATTATCAAGAATGGATGGAGGTGGGACAGGAGTAAAACGTGTTCCATCATACGTAGCACCAGATCTAGCAACTGATATTCGTCGCCATATGTCTGCTTCTATTCGACAAAGAAAAGGACCTCTTCCATGTCACTTTCTTTCTGAATCTGTCACGTTCTCCCTTCCAGCAGGTTAGTTTCCATAGTTAAAATTCTTAAATAAGAAATGCATAGGTTAAGGGTTCAGCATAGATCAAAATGTTACCTTAAGTTTTACTCTTGAGCTGTTAATTGTTTCAGTCTTGTTATTGTAACTTATTCATCATTAGATGCTGTATAACAGCTACAAATTCAACCCTTTTCCATATTTTTTTATCATAATGTTATAATTACTATTATAATGATTGTTATAACCTTCATTCATAATTAACCCTTTCAGGGCTGGTGCTGTACTAGTACGTCTTACGCGCCAGGGTTGGTGTTATGCTAGTACGCATAAATTCTAGCGTCTTCAAATCAAGTGGGAAAAGACTGGTAGGCCTAGATGTGAAGGAATGGGTCTGCGTGGTCAGTGTGTGCAGTATAAAAAAAATCCTACAGCACACAATGCATAATGAGAAAAAAATTATCTCTGACTGTGTTTTTGGTTTAAAACAGCGACTTTGCAGTCTATTGTCATATGGTATTTATGGTTGTATTCTCGTTTTCTTGGTCTCATTTGATAGTATGGAAGATATATTGCAGAATTAGAGATAATTTTGATTGGTTTCACGATGACAAGTACCTTGAAATTGAGCCCAAAGTAGCAAAAATGTTCGATTTTTGCCGATGTTCAAGAGTAAACAAATCACTTCAACAGGTGAGTCTAATATTCTTGCACAAGTGAGCTGATATTATTTATACAGTTTTTACATTGATGCAGTAGTATACATAACAGTAAATCTTCTATTTTTGAATGAATAAAAATTCAAAATGGAAAGCAAGCATAATATAAGAGGGGCCTGAGATGTGACTGATGAACAGAGAAAATGTTATTTTATTGCTAGGAATGTCTGCATTGTTTTATCTGGCCCCTATTTTGAAATTAGCCTTACTTGAATTGTGTATGAAATTGGCCAAATTGCCAATTTCTGATCAGTTTACTGGGTAGTTAAAACCAGTAAATGGCTAGTTTCTTGTACTCAGTCGATAGAACAAATGGAGTTCTAGTGAAATAGCTATGAGTTTGGTCGACTGGAACAATGGAATTGGCCGAAAATAGGGCTCAAAGTGGGCAAAATCGGCAATGTGTCAATATCGCCGAGACCGCTGACTTTGTGAGAGCACGATTCCGTAAGTTTTCTATCAAATTTCGTACTTTTGGTGCCATTACATAAGAAATTTTTTTTTTTCTTTTTTGAAATTGCTGACCTAGAAAATGTACAGAGAACCTTCACGGCACGCATAACAGAGATAAAACACCTCAATTACTGGGAGCGCTTGAGGTTCCTGAACCTAAACAGGCGGGAGAGATACATGATTATATACACCTGGAAAATCCTAGAGGGACTAGTACCGAACTTGCACACGAAAATCACTCACTACAAAAGCAAAAGACTTGGCAGACGATGCAACATCCCCCCAATGAAAAGCAGGGGTGTCACTAGCACGTTAAGAGACCATACAATAAGTGTCAGGGGCCCGAGACTGTTCAACTGCCTCCCAGCATACATAAGGGGGATTACCAATAGACCCCTGGCAGTCTTCAAGTTGGCACTGGACAAGCACCTAAAGTCGGTACCTGACCAGCCGGGCTGTGGCTCGTACGTTGGTTTGTGTGCAACCAGCAGTAACAGCCTGGTTGATCAGGCTCTGATCCACCAGGAGGCCTGGTCACAGACCGGGCCGCGGGGGCGTTGACCCCCGGAACTCTCTCCAGGTTGAGAGCACGTTTGTGAGCAAGGGTCTCGACAGTGAAAGGGTTAAACATTTGTCCAATTTGAGTTGTGTTTTATTGAGCCAACCCCATTACTCAGTTCGACCAAATTTTTAGCTATCTCTCTAGTATGCCTTCCATTCTATCAATTGAGTACAGGAGGGCCCCACTTATATAGCAGGTTAGATTCTGTGCTACCACTGTTAAACAAAAATTGCTATGAAGTGGAACATTGCTTTTTTTTTTACTTTCAAGCGCATATAAAAGCCTGACAACATGTTTACACTATCAAGTATTAACCCTTTCGGTGTCGGTCCTGTTGAACTATGGCCAAGGTCGGTCCCGTAGTTCTACACTATGAGCTAAGCTCATTCTGATAAGCTGTGAGAGGTAAATTTGGGTCTAGAGATTAGAGAATGGATCTGTGTGGTAAGTGTGCACCATACAAAAAAGTCCTGCAGCAAGTGGTGCATAATCAGGGGAAAAACTGTGACCGTATTTTTGGTTTAAAGCGGTTATTTTGTTGTTTATTTTTGTATGGTTTTATGATTGTATTCTCTGTTTCTTGCTCTCACTTGATATAATGGAAGATATATTACAGAAATAGAGATGATTTTGATTGGTTTCAGGATTGCAAGTAGCTTGAAATTGAGCTCAAAGTAGTGAAAAATGTTTGATTTTAGCTGATATTCCAGAGTACAGAAATGATGTGACTTGTCCAATATGCATCCAACTGGCCAATCCAATACACATTTAGGAATGCACTGACATTATTTATACAATTATTACAATAATGCAGTAGTTTGCATATCAATAAATCATTTGTTTTTTGTGTGAATAAAAATTCAGAATGGAGAGCAAGTGTAATATAAGAGGTCTGGGGGCATAACCAGTGAACAAAGGAAATGTTTTTTAGTGTCAGGGAATGTTTACATTGTTTATTCCGGACCCCGTTTTTAAATTGTCAGTTTTTGAATTTTGTGTGAAATTGGCCAAATTACTGATTTCTGATCACTTTATTGAGTAGTTGCAATAGGTAAATGAGTGGTTTCTTGTACTCAGTCGATAGAATAGAAGGAATACTAGTGAAATACAGTGGACCCCGCATAACGATCACCTCCGAATGCGACCAATTATGTAAGTGTATTTAAGTAAGTGCGTTTGTACGTGTATGTTTGGGGGTCTGAAATGGACTAATCTACTTCACAATATTTCTTATGGGAACAAATTCGGTCAGTACTGGCACCTGAACATACTTCTGGAGTGAAAAAATATCGTTAACCGGGGGTCCACTGTAGCTATGAATTTGGTCAACTGGAATAATGGAATTAGCCGAAAATAGGTCTCAAAGTGGGTGAAAACGCTGATGTGTAAATATTGCTGAAGCCACTAACTTTATGAGAATGTAATTCGTCAAGTTTTTCATCAAATTTTGTAATTTTGGATTCATTATCTTCAGAAAAAGATTATCATATCATGAGAAATTTTTTTTTTTCATTCTTTGACACTGAAAGCAAGTTTGAGATCAGTGTTCTTGATCCTGAAAGGGTTAAGTGAGCAATAGAGCTAGGCCTAAAAAATGCATATGCGTTATATACATTACTTAAAAATATTTTCATCCTTAGCTTATAGTGAGTTGTGAATATATTGTAAGAAGTCTGAATAAATGAAGAATGGGTATACAGTGGACCCTTGGTTTTTGTGTAGAGTCCGTTCCAGAGCCATCGGCCAAAACTAAAACCATTTTTCCCATGAGAAATAACGTAAATGGAATTAATCCGCTCCAGACACCCAGAAGTATCGACAAAATTTTTTTTTTTTTTACCTTAAAGATAGAGTTACATGCACAAAAGAATGAACATTACACATGACATTTACCTTTATTAAAGTCTGTTGTTGCTGGAAGGAAGACAGGGAGGAGGGGAGAGGGAAGAGAGGTTATTCTTTGGAAGGGGAATCCCCCTCTATAAGGACTGTAGGTACCAAGTCCTTATCTGGGGTCATTTCCCTTCTTTGTTTTTTAATGACACTAGGACCAGCTTGAGAGTCACTGGACCCCTGTCACACAAAATATCTGTCCAGATAGGTCTGTTTCTGGTGTCTCTTCAAAATTTCCCTAAAATGGGACAGGGCATTGTCATTGTAAAAGTTGCCAGCACGGATTACAACAGCTTTCTCAGGGTGATGTTGCTCCACAAATGACTGCACCCTAGTCCACATTGCCCAAATCTCCTTAATCTCTGAAGAAGGCACCTGTTTCCATCTCTCTTCCTCCTCCTCTGTATCAATTTCCTGTGCTGTGGTCTGTTGCTGTTGCAGATGAAGCTCTTTCAGCTCATCAGTGGTTAGCTCTTGATTGTGGTCATCCACCAACTCTTCCACATCCAGGCCACTCACATCCAACCCCATGGAATTCTCCAATGCCACAGTTGATTGCACAACAGGTGTAGGGTCGACAGGGTCAGTCTCAAACCCTTCAAAATCCTTCTTTCAGACACAATCTGGCCACAGTTTTTCCCAAGCAGAGTTCATTGTACTGGAAGTCACTCCCTGCCAAGCCTTATCTATAAGGCCTATGCACTGGAAGATAGTGTGTTCCTCACCTTCTTTACCAAAGCACTGACACTAGGAGCTTTCTTTGGGGCCATGGTCGCTTATTTAACAGTCACACACAATAAACAAGTAGCAAAAACAGTGGATTATTACGAAATGTTTCATATGACCTGGCAGAATATGTGGAACCTCGGTCTTCGTGATTAATTCATTCCAGAAAATCTGACAGAAACCGAACTGTATGAAAACTGAAACAATATTTCCCATAAGAAATAATGTAAATCCAATTAATCCGTTCCAGACACCCAAAAATATTAACAAAAAATACATTTTAGAGAGAATAACTATAGTTTTACATATAGAAAATACTGAGAAATAAATATAAATGACTATTGAAATGCATAAATGAACATTTAACATCACTTTTACATTTATTGAAGACTCATGTTGGTGTATGGAAGAAGATGAGGAGGGGAGAGGGTGGAAGAGAGGTTTTTGTCTGGAAGGGGAATCCCCCTCCATAATGACTTCAGGTATCAAGGCCCTGTCCGGGGTTACTTCCCTTTGTCTTCTACTGGCACTAGGACCAGCTTGAGAGTCACTGGACCCCTGTCACACACAAAATCTGTCCAGAGAGGTCTTTTTCTGGTGTCTCTTTAAGATTTGCCAAAAATGGGAAAAGGCGTTGTCATTAAACGTGTTGCAAACACGGCTTGCAACAACTTTGTTAGGGGTGATATTTCTCCACAAAACTTTGCAACTCATTCCACTTTGCTTACTCAACGAGAAACAAAGCCAGACTGAGTCAGAACGCATGGGATGCTTTGTGTGGGTGCAGGCAGGCAGACGCATTTGGTACAGCGAACCATAGCCAACTCTGCGAAAACCAAGAGGATGTACGAAAACTGGGACAAAATTTCGGCGAAAAAACTAGTCAGAAAAACAAATCCTATGAAAGCCAGAGCATACAAAAACCGAGGTTCCACTGCATGTCTTCCATTCTAACAATTCATATCAATAAACAGTCAAAAATACCATAAAAGCCATCCTACTAGGAAATGCCTCAAAGTTATTTTAAACCAAACACAAGGTTAGAGGTTTGCTTTTCCCACCGTGCACCATGTGAGGCAGGATTATTTTTATACCATAGATGTTTGCTGCACCTGCACAGATCCATTTTCTCATGTTGAGACCAAAATGTACCTCTCATAGCATATTTGAGGGTACCTAGAGCGGTAAAGTGTATAAATTACTGGGAACACCTCAAAGTTCTAAATAGATACTTGCAGGAGTGGAAGAGAGAGAGATAAATGATAAATTATCATATAAGGGGGAAGTACTTGAGGGCCTGGTCCCAAATTTGCACATGGCCATAACCTGCTTCCTTCCCTACCCTGCAGCACTGTATAGCCCTTGTGGCTTAGCGCTTCTTTTTGATTATAATAATAATAATAATACACCTACCATCCACCCTAACCATGGAACAGGCAAGGATTGAACCTATGGTAAGTGAGTTCTAAAACTCCAGGCCAGTGCGTAAGCCATGAGTTCATTCCCCACCTGTTCTGTGGTTTGTTTGCCGTCCATCCACCCACTGATACCTTGCTCCTATTGATATCTTTCTCCATTATTTGTACACAGGCTATGTGATATAATGATGCTAGTCATATCTTGCTAAATAGGGATTATCAGTCATTTATTTTCACATTTTAGCATTATCAATGTGTTGCACTGATGTGTTCTTATGCTTAACCTCTGAACTAGTAATACAAGCCTTTTAGAAGTACAGTGGACCCCCGCCTTAGGATATTAATCTGTTCTGGAGAGCTCATCATATGCCGAAATTATCGTAAGGGGAATTAATTTTCCCAATAAGAAATAATGGAAATCAAATTAATCCGTGCAAGACACCCAAAAGTATGAAATAAAATTGTTTTTACCACATGAAATACAGTGGACCCTCGACTAACGCTATTAATCCGTTCCTGAGAGCTCATCATTAGTCAAAATAATCGTTAGTCAAGTTAATTTTCCCCATAAGAAATAATGGAAATCAAATTAATCCGTGCAAGACACCCAAAAGTAGTGAAAAAAAAATTTTTTAACACATGAAATATTAATTTTAATACACACAAACTGAAGAAGACATGCACAGTTACATGACACTTACCTTTATTGAAGATCTGGTGATGATTGATGGGATGGGAAGAGGGGAGTGTGTTGATGGTCTTAGTGTTTAGAAGGGGAGTCCCCTTCCATTAGGACTTGAGGTGGCAAGTCCTTTTTCGGGGTTACTTCCCTTCTTCTTTTAATGCCACTAGGACCAGCTTGAGAGTCACTGGACCTCTGTCGCACAACATATCTGCCCATAGAGGCCTGTACCTCCCGTTCCTTTATGACATTCCTAAAGTGTTTCACAACATTGTCAGTGTCACCATTAAACACTTGTTCAGGTTTCAGTCCTTCACTGTCTATGTACTCCTTGAATTCCTGCACATATTTTTCAGCTGCTTTTTGGTCCAAACTGGCAGCCTCACCATGCCTTATCACACTATGTATGCCACTACGATTCTTAAATCTCTCAAACCAACCTTTGCTGGCCTTAAATTCACTCACATCACCACTAGTTGCTGGCATTTTTCTAATTAAATCGTCATGCAACTTCCTAGCCTTTTCACATATGATCGCTTGAGAGATGCTATCTCCTGCTATCTGTTTTTCGTTTATCCATACCAATAACAGTCTCTCAACATCTTCTACCACTTGCGATCTCAGTTTCGAAAACATAGTTGCACCTTTGGCAAGAACAGCTTCCTTGATTGCCGTTTTCTTGGCCACAATAGTAGCGATGGTTGATTGGGGTTTTGTGTACAGCCTGGCCAGCTCGGAGACATGCACTCCACTTTCATACTAAGTAATGATCTCTTTCTTCATATCCATAGTAATTCTCACCCTTTTTGCTGTAGGGTTGGCACTAGAAGCTTTCTTGGGGCCCATGGTGACTTATTTTGCAGGTGCAATCACTAAAAAGACTGTGATAATATGAAGTGTTCCGATTGTATGCTTGGAAGCTACCGCGGTGGCTGGCTGGCTTGTAAACACTGGCCAGAAGTGGACGCGTCTCAGACGGAAGGAATAGTGTTGGTCGAGTTTTTTAGCGCTAATCGAGGCAAAATTTTTGCAATAAAATGTATCGCTAGTCAGATTTATCGTTAATCGATGCCATCGCTGGTCGAGGGTCCACTGTATTAATTTTAATACACACAAACTGAAGAAGACATGCACAGTTAATACTCTACTAAGAACAGAATGCATGACACTTACCTTTATTGAAGATCTGGTGATGATTGATGAGATGGGAGGAGAGGAGAGTGTGGAAGTTATTGTTTAGAAGGGGAATCCCCTTCCATTAGGACTTGAGGTATCAATTCCTTTTCTGGGGTTACTTCCCTTCTTCTTTTAATGCCACTAGGACCAGCTTGAGAGTCACTGGACCTCTGTCGCACAACATATCTGTTCATAGAGCTCTGTACCTCTCGTTCCTTTATGATTTGTCTAAAGTGGTTCACAACACTGTCATTGTAAAAGTCACCAGCATGGTTTGCAAAAGCTGTGTGAGGGTGATTTTCATCCATAAAGGTTTGCACTTTAAGCCACTTTGCACACATTTCTTTAATATCTTTTTTCAATTCCATACTAATTCTCACCCTTTTTACCACAGGATGCCACTAGAAGCTTTCTTGGGGTCCATGGTGACTTATTTTGCAGTTACAAGCACTAAAAACACTGGGATAATGTAAAATGTACTGAATGTATGCGTAGATGCGACTGCACTGGCTGGCTTGTAAACACTGGCGCTGAGGCCGCACATGGGATGCGTTTTGGACGAGTCACGTAAGGCGAGTTTTTTAGCGTGAGGCGAAGCAAAATTTTTGTGTTAAAATGTATCGTATTGCAGATTTAACGTAACGCGATGCCATCGTGAGGCGCGGGTCCACTGTATAAGATGGTTCATAACTACCTTAATTACTGAAGTGATTGCATATGAAAGTTATTGGCAGTATCCACTCTACGTACATTTATCATTGTTACGGTTGCTTATATTTTTTCATGTGCATAGATAGACAAAAAAGAGAAACAGCAGTTGCAGACTTGAACTACAGAGATAAAAAGATGTAAGACAGCTTGTAGTATAGCAGGAAGATAAGATTTTTAGAGAAGCAACACAAGTCATGCACTCACCAGAATCAGTCCTACTACATCCACAAATGCTATAATTACCTGCCATACTAATTTGAACAAGACTAATTGGAACAAGAGTACAGTACTTATATAAACCACCACATAGTCATTTTTTTATGGAAGCAGGGTTTGAGCATCCTAGTAACTACTAAAAATCCAACATTATTTATGACGTAAATAACTGGGAGTCCTATTCATGCACAACTTTGCCATGACTTATCACCTGTGTTGGGAATTGGATTTGAACTGCAGTACACAGACTTTGTCATTGCCACTAGTGGTGGTACCACCGATGATGCTACTGCTGCCATCCCTGACTTCATTGTTGATGTCTCAACAGTGTAAATTGTAGTTTTTATGTGTTGGCAGGAGATATCAATTGTGCCTGACAGGATTGAGGGTGATAAGTACTTTATGGAGTGATGCATTAGGAATACAACATGCTGAAGTGAAGTTCAGTATATTGTAAACAACTTTTGGGGCTTGGATAAATGTATTATTCAAGATAACTAGTTAACTGTTTTCTTACTATTTTATACAGAAATAGAAGATTTACCTGTAAGCGTTCAGGAACAACTTTTTGAGGAGCTCTTAGACCGAGATGCTCAGAAACAGCTAGAGGAGGATGCTCCTATCATTAACTGGTCACTGGAGATCACTGACAGACTTGGATCAAGGTTGTATGCACTCTGGAACCGTACAGCAGGTGAGAACGATGAACCCGTAACATTCTTAGCTCACAGAATTTAATTTGATTGTGAAGAAGCTGGATGTCCTGGCTTTAAGTGAAACCAAGCTGAAGGGGGTGGGATAAGTAAATGGGATTAGGTCAGGGGTTTCAAATAAGAGTTAGAGCTACAGGAGTAGCAATAATGTTGAAGGATAAGCTATGGCAGAAAAAGAGGGAATATAAATGTATTAATTCAAGGATTATGTGGAGTAAAATAAAGGTTGGATGTGAAAAGTGGGTTATAGTAAGTATTTATGCACCTGGAGAAGAGAGAAGTGTAGAGGAGAGAGAGAGAGAGATTTTGGGAAATGTTGAGTGAATGTATGGGGAGTTTTGAACCAAGTGTGAGAGTAATGGTGGTTGGGGATTTCAATGCTAAAGTGGGCAAAAATGTTTTGGAGGGAGTAGTAGGTAAATTTGGGGTGCCATGGGTAAATGAAAATGGGGAGCCTTTAATTGAGCTATGTGTAGAAAGAGGTTTGGTAATAAGTAATACTACATATTTTATGAAGAAGAGGATAAATAAATATACAAGGTATGATATAGGGGTCGTCCTCGAAAGGGTTGGAGAGAGGGGGTAAAGGAGGTTTTGTGGGCAAGGGGCTTGGACTTCCAGCAAGCGTGCGTGAGTGTGTTAGATAGGAGTGAATGGAGACGAATGGTACTTGGGACCTGACGATCTGTTGGAGTGTGAGCAGGGTAATATTTAGTGAAGGGATTCAGGGAAACCGGTTATTTTCATATAGTCGGACTTGAGTCCTGGAAATGGGAAGTACAATGCCTGCACTTTAAAGGAGGGGTTTGGGATATTGGCAGTTTGGAGGGATATGTTGTGTATCTTTATATGTGTATGCTTCTAAACTGTTGTATTCTGAGCACCTCTGCAAAAACAGTGATAATGTGCGAGTGTGGTGAAAGTGTTGAATGATGATGAAAGTATTTTCTTTTGGGGGATTTTCTTTCTTTTTTTTTTTTTTGGGTCACCCTGCCTCGGTGGAAGACGGCCGACTTGTTGAAAAAAAAAAATTATATAGCACGTAATGAAAATAGTTTGTTAGATTATATATTGGTGGATAAAAGGTTGATGGGTAGGCTCCAGGATGTACACGTTTATAAAGGGGCAACTGATATATTGGATCATTATTTAGTTGTAGCTACAGTTAGAGTAAGAGATAGATGGGAAAAGAGGAAAATGGCAACAACAAGTAAGAGGGAGGTGAAAGTGTATAAACTGAGGGAGGAGGAAGTTCGGTTGAGATATAAGCAACTATTGGCAGAAAGGTGGACTGGTGCAAATATGAGTAGTGGGGGGGTTGAGGAGGGTTGGAATAGTTTTAAAAAAGCAGTATTAGAATGTGGGGCAGAAGTTTGTGGTTATAGGAGGGTGGGTGCAGGAGGAAAGAGGAATGATTGGTGGAATGATGAAGTGAAGGGTGTGATAAAAGAGAAAAAGTTAGCTTGTGAGAGGTTTTTACAAAGCAGAAGTGTTATAAGAAGAGTAGAGTATATGGAGAGTAAAAGAAAGGTGAAGAGAGTGGTGAGAGAGTGCAAAAGGAGAGCAGATGATAGAGTGGGAGAGGCACTGACAAGAAATTTTAATGAAAATAAGAAAAAAATTTGGAGTGAGTTAAACAAGTTAAGAAAGCCTAGGGATCAAATGGATTTGTCAGTTAAAAACAGAGTAGGGGAGTTAGTAGATGGGGAGATGGAGGTAGTGGGTAGATGGTGGGAATATTTTGAGGAACTTTTAAATGTCGACGAAGAAAGGGAGACGGTAATTTCATGCACTAACCAGGGAGGTATACCATCTTATAGGAGTGAAAAAGAGCAGGATGTGAGTGTGAGGGAGGTGCGTGAGGCATTATGTAGAATGTGATGAATGGTTTAGAAAACCGACAAGTTGAATTGAGACACTTATGCAACACATGGGAATCTTTATTGAAGAAATGTTTCGCCACACAGTGGCTTCATCAGTCCAATATAAAGTAGAAATGGGTAAGGAGAGGAGAAGTTCGAGGTAATCAGTCCCTCAACCTGGAATCGATGTGTTCAGTCCATCACTCTTGTAGGAAATGCAGCATAGGGCCAGAGAGGTGGCTTATATACTGCAGTGAGATGAGGTGAAGCAGGAGGAGGTGGGATCACAGTGGGACCTGCCACTAGTGTAAGTAGGTCGTCGTGTGGTGAAACGTTTCTTCAATAAAGATTCCCATGTGTTGCATAAGTGTCTCAATTCTTCAATTATGTAGAAAGAAAGGGAGTAAAGCAGCTGGAACTGACGGGATCATGACAGAAATGTTAAAAGCAGGGGGGATATAGTGTTGGAGAGGTTGATATTTTTGTTTAATAAATGTATGAAAGGAGCAGGGGCTGGTAACCTTCTCTGTATATACTAGAATGTAAAAGGAGAGAACTGTTTCCCTTTTTGGCACCCCGCGGTGGGTCGGCTGAGTTTGTAAAAAGAAAGGAAAGTTATGAAGGGGAAGGTACCTAGGATTGGCAAGAGCATGTATGTCCTTTAATAAAGGGAAGGGACAAAAGAGTTGTAAAAATTTAGAGATAAGTTTTCTGAGTATAGAAAGGTAGTAGGGTTTATTGAAAGATTAGGTAGACAGATGTAGGATGCAGTAGAGAAGGAGGTTTTAGAGTGTAGATAATCAAGTGTTTACATTGAAGCATATATGTGAAACAGTATTTAGATAAAAGTACGAAGTTTTCATTGCATTATGGATTTAGAAAAGGCATATGATAGGGTGGATAGGGGAGCAATGTGACAGATGTTACAAGTATATGGATAGATAGTAAGTTACTAAATTCTGTAAAGAGTTTTTATGAGGTAGTAAGGTCAGGTTAGGGTGTGTAGAAGAGAGGGGGACTACTTTGCACAGTAAAAGTAGGTCTTAGACAGGGATGTTGTTAATGTCACCATGGTTGTTTAATATATTTATAGATGGGGTTGTAAAAGAAGTAAATGCTAGGTGTCGGGAGAGGGGTGGGATTAAATTATGGGAATCAAATACAAATGGGAATTGACACAGTGTTTTTTTGCTGATGATACTGTGCTTATGGGAGATTCTAAAGAAAAATTGCAAAGGTTAGTGGATGAGTTTGGGAGTGTGTGTAAAGGTAGAAAGTTGAAAGTGAACATAGAAAAGAGTAAGGTGATGAGGGTATCAAATGATTTAGACAGAGAAAAATTGGATATCAAATTGGGGAGGAGGAGTATGGCAGAAGTGAATGTTTTCAGATACTTGGGAGTTGACGTGTCAGCGGATGGATTTATGAAGGATGAGGTTAATCATAGAATTGATGGGGGAAAAAAGGTCAGTGGTGCGTTGAGGTATATGTGGAGACAAAAAACGTTATCTATGGAGGCAAATAAGGGAATGTATGAAAGTATACTAGTACCAACACTCTTATGTGGGTGTGAAGCCTGAGTTGTGAATGCTGCAGCGAGGAGGCGGTTGGAAGCAGTGGAGATGTCCTGTCTAAGGTCAATGTGTGGTGTAAATACCATGCAGAAAATTCAGAGTGTGGAAATTAGGTGGTGTGGAGTTAATAAAAGTATTAGTCAGAGGGCTGAAGAGGGGTTGTTGAGGTGGTTTGGTCATTTAGAGAGAATGGATCAGAGTAGAATGACATGGAGAGCATTTAAATCTGTAGGGGAAGGAAGGCGGGGTAGGGGTCATCCTCAAAAAGGTTGGAAGAAAGGGGTAAGGGAGGTTTTGTGGGTGAGGGGCTTGGACTTCCAGCAGGCGTGCGTAAGCGTGTTCGATAGGAGTGAATAGAGACGAATGGTACATGTATTTGGGACCTGACGATCTGTTGGAGTGTGAGCAGGGTAATATTAAGTGAAGGGATTCAGGGAAACCGGTTGTTTTTATATAGCCGGACTTGAGTCCTAGAAATGGGAAGTACAATGCCTGCACTCTAAAGGAGGGGTTTGATATTTTGGCAGTTTGGAGGGATATGTTGTGTATCTTTATACATATATGCTTCTAAGCTGTTGTGTTCTGAACACCTCTGCAAAAATAGTGATTATGTGTGAGTGAGGTGAAAGAGTTGAAGGATGAAAGTATTTTCTTTTTGGGGATTTTCTTTCTTTTTGGGTCACCCTGCCTCGGTGGGAGACAGCCGACTTATTAAAAAAAAAAAAATAGGAAGCATTAGTCTCTGTTATGCCAAAAAAATCCAGCTTTAGAATGCTCACTTAAAAAGTTCTGAAATTTGGAGATTATTCTGAATTAAAGGTCAGATTTTAGAAGCTCCATCTTGTTTAACTAATTTCTAAGTTTGGAGATCATTCCTAATTCTAACCATTATCTTCCAAGTTTGGGAGAATTCCCAATAAGTAATTATTGAATTCTCCTTTTTTGACACCATATGTATTAATTAGAAAGATTATTAGTATTAGTGGGTATTATACATCATATTCTGTCTAATTTATCATTTAGCTTCACTTATGACAGTATAACCATACATGTTATCCTCACACTACCATCACCACTTAGTGTGACAATATAACCATACATGTTATCCTCATGACTCACAAAATCATAATTACATGATTGTTAACAAACCATACCATGGTCTGGAGTTTTATGGCTCTCTAATCGCAGGTTCTAACCCCGCCTGTGGTATGGTATGTTATCCATACACTACCATCACCACTTAGTGTGACAGTATATCCATACATGTTTTCCACACACTATCATCACCACTTAGACTAGCAGTATAACCATACATGATGCCCTTGCACTACCACCACCACCATTTAATGTAGTATATTGCCATGCATGTTACCCCCTCACACTGCCACCACCAGCACTTAGTGTGGCAGTATAATCATGCATGTGGTCCTTATACAGTGGACCCCCGCATAACGATCACCTCCAAATGCGACCAATTATGTAAGTGTATTTATGTAAGTGCGTTTGTACATGTATGTTTGGGAGTCTGAAATGGACTAATCTAATTCACAATATTCCTTATGGGAACAAATTCGGTCAGTACTGGCACCTGAACATACTTCTGGAGTGAAAAAATATCGTTAACCGGGGGTCCACTGTACTTCCACCACCACTTGTGTGGGAATATCAACATACACATGATCCACATACCATCACTTAGCATGGCCATTACATACATGCACATTACCAAATCAAGAGACCATCTAACCTAGCCAGAGCATTTTAATGTGTATGTAACAAGGAAGTATATAATTGGCTCTATTATTGAGCCATTATCCTATATCATTAACTCAGTAAAACAAGGAATAAATAATTTATAAAGGATTTTAGTTTAGTGAACTTTAGCTGTAGATAAAGCACAGCAGGGATGTAGGTTAGTCAGATTTGAGTCCTGGAGGTAGGAAGTATGGTGCTTGCACTCTGAAGAAGGGTATAGGGATGTTGTAGTTTCTGGGGATTGTCTGAAATATGATGTCAGCATGCTTATGGCAGAAGAGTAATTGAATAATTGACTGTGACTGTGTTTCCTCTGTTTTGGGTCACCCTACCTTGGTGGAAGGCAGCTGGTGTGTTAAAAAAAAAATTCCTGCTGCTCCTCTACTTTATTTGTTTAGGTAGAAATAATCCCAAACTATTTCATGCATTCTTGTCTGATTGCGATCTAATGAAACCATCTTTAGTTGTGTGATTTGTTAAAATAATGTTCAAAATTATTCAGTAAATGTTTTACGTTTCCTTCAGAAGTCCTTAACACAATGGCAGTACTCCATGTAGAATTACAGAACAGGTCAAAGATGAGATCATCCACTTAAGTAGCAATGTTTCTCAGTCAGCACAAGTTGTTTAATAGGTACTACTGCCACTCCTAGCAATATGTCTAGACATGTTGAATGTTAGTTGCTATTACTACTTGCAAAAACTCACCTTGACATGTTGAGTGATAGGTGCTGCTGGCACTCTTAGAAACATGTCTAGTGCGACAGACACTACTGGCACTGTAATGTGTGATTAGCAAACAAACTCTCTGTGCACTACTGAGCTCCACACAATCTCCTCTTTTCTCATCCTGATAGCTGGTTTAGTTGAGTCTGTTCACTATTTACTCAGATTCCTAATGCTCTGTGTGCTCTATCTTTTGGACTACCCTCTGACCTGAAAGATCCAGGACTGGTTAGCTTGTGTGCTCTCTGGCACAAGGTTGTGGAGTTCTCTTGGTGCCCAGGCCTTGTTGGTTTACCAGGAAATGAGCAGGCAAATGCCAAGGCAAAGGCTGCTAGAACAAGTTCAGTATAGCAGACTTCAACCTTAAAGTGACTTCATGGGCTACATACATAGATATATCCTTGAGAGGTGGCAGGTGCAGTGGACCCTACAGATGAGAAGCAAGTTGTATAGGATTTGGCAGGGTGTGTGTATTTGGTCTTCTGCAACAGTAATTGTCACTTTGAAACTCATCTCTGCTGGTTGAGGATCAAAGACACCCGTCTCTCCCATAACCACTCATTTGCAAGTATTTCTGCTTCTCTGTAACTTGTGGTATGCAGTTGACTGTGAAAGACATTTTGACTTTCCCATGGCTAAGATCTTTTTACTTTCATCATAGTTTTTATAACTAAGGAGGGTGTTCTAGGGATCTCTGGAAAACTTTTAGGAGAGTCTTTTAGCATTAACCATTTAATTATATTCTTAACTGATACTAATTATTTTAACTGTGTGTGATAGTACAGGCAGGCCCAGCTTTACAGCACTTCACTTTACAGCATTTTGCTAATGCAGTGGTTTTCAGTTATACAGTGGACCCCCGGTATTCGATATTAATCCGTTCCTGAGAGCTCATCGAATACCGAAAATACCGAAAAGCGAATCAATTTTCTTCATAAGAAATAATGGAAATCAAATTAATCTGTGCAAGACACCCAAAAGTATGAAAAAACAAAATTTACCACATGAAATATTAAGTTTAATGCAATAGAATAATTACAATAACAACAATAACAATAAAATAATAACAAAAGAATAATTGACATTTACCTTTAATGAAGATCTGGTGATGATTGATGGGATGGGAGGAGGAGAGTGTGGATGGTGTTAGTGTTTAGAACGGGAATCCCCTTCCATTAGGACTTGAGGTAGCAAGTCCTTTTCCGGGGTTACTTCCCTTCTTCTTTTAATGCCACTAGGACCAGCTTGAGAGTCACTGGACTTCTGTTGCACAACATATCTGTCCATAGAGGCCTGTACCTCCCATTCCTTTATGACATTCCTGAAGCGTTTCACAACATTGTCAGTGTAATAGTCACCAGCACGGCTTGCAATAGCTGTGTTAGGGTGATTGTCATCAAAAAAGGTTTGCACTTTAAGCCACATTGCACACATTTCCTTAATCTTTGAAGTAGGCAACTTCTTCAATTTCTCTGTCCCCTCCTCCGAAGCAGTTTCTTCAGGTCTGGCCTCTTGCTGTTGAAGATGATCTAGCAGCTCATCAGTGGTTAGTTCTTCATTGTCCTCCTCCACGAACTCTTCCACATCCTCCCCACTAACCTCCAACCCCAAGGACTTCCCCAATGCCACAATGGATCCCTTAACTGGCATAGGCTTCTCAGGGTTAGCCTCAAATCCTTCAAAATCCCTTTTGTCTACACATTCTGGCCACAGTTTTTTTCCAAGCAGAGTTCAAGGTCCTCTTAGTCACTCCCTCCCAAGCCGTACCTATAAGGTTTATACAATTGAGGATATTAAAGTGTTCCTTCCGAAACTCTGAAAGAGTCAGTTGAGTTTCTGTGGTCACTACAAAGCACTTTTGAAACAGCTTTTGTGTACAGTTTCTTGAAGTTGGAAATGACCTACTGGTCCATGGGCTGCAGGAGAGGAGTGGTATTAGGAGGCAAAAACTTGACCTTAATGAAGCTCATGTCCCCAGAAAGTCGCTCTGCCAAGTCTGTAGGATGACCAGGGGCATTGTCTAATACCAGGAGGCACTTAAGGTCTAATTTCTTTTCAATTAGGCAATTTTTCACAGTGGGGGCAAATGCATGGTGTAACCAGTCATAGAAAAAGTCCCTAGTGACCCATGCCTTACTGTTTGCCCTCCACAGCACACACAAATTAGCCTTGAGGACATTGTTTTTCCTGAACACTCTGGGAGTTTCAGAGTGATACACCAGTAAAGGCTTCACTTTGCAATCACCACTAGCATTGGCATACATCAACAGAGTAAGCCTGTCTTTCATAGGCTTATGTCCTGGAAGTGCCTTTTCCTCCTGAGTAATGTAGGTCCTGCTTGGCATTTTCTTCCAAAACAGGCTAGTTTCATCGCAATTAAACACTTGTTCAGGTTTAAATTCTTCACTGTCTATGTAATCCTTGAATTCCTTCACATATTTTTCAGTAGGTAGTAGGTTGGTAGACAGCAACCACCCAGGGAAGTACTACCGTCCTGCCAGATGACTGTGAAACAAAAACCTGTAACTGTTTTGCATGATGGTAGGATTGCTGGTTTCTTTTTCTGTCTCATAAACACGCTAAGATAACAGGGATATCTTGCTACTCCTACTTACACTTTGGTCACACTTCACAGACACGCACATGCATATATATATATACATACATCTAGGTTTTTCTCCTTTTTCTAAATAGCTCTTGTTCTTTTTTTTATTTCTTCTATTGTCCATGGGGAAGTGGAAAAGAATCTTTCCTCCGTAAGCCATGCGTGTCGTATGAGGCGACTAAAATGCCGGGAGCAATGGGCTAGTAACCCCTTCTCCTGTATACAATTACTAAAAAAGAGAAGAAGAAAAACTTTATAAAACTGGGTTGCTTAAATGTGCGTGGATGTAGTGCGGATGACAAGAAACAGATGATTGCTGATGTTATGAATGAAAAGAAGTTGGATGTCCTGGCCCTAAGCGAAACAAAGCTGAAGGGGGTAGGAGAGTTTTCAGTGGGGGGAAATAAATGGGATTAAATCTGGAGTATCTGAGAGAGTTAGAGCAAAGGAAGGGGTAGCAGTAATGTTAAATGATCAGTTATGGAAGGAGAAAAGAGAATATGAATGTGTAAATTCAAGAATTATGTGGATTAAAGTAAAGGTTGGATGCGAGAAGTGGGTCATAATAAGCGTGTATGCACCTGGAGAAGAGAGGAATGCAGAGGAGAGAGAGAGATTTTGGGAGATGTTAAGTGAATGTATAGGAGCATTTGAACCAAGTGAGAGAGTAATTGTGGTAGGGGACTTGAATGCTAAAGTAGGAGAAACTTTTAGAGAGGGTGTGGTAGGTAAGTTTGGGGTGCCAGGTGTAAATGATAATGGGAGCCCTTTGATTGAACTTTGTATAGAAAGGGGTTTAGTTATAGGTAATACATATTTTAAGAAAAAGAGGATAAATAAGTATACACGATATGATGTAGGGCGAAATGACAGTAGTTTGTTGGATTATGTATTGGTAGATAAAAGACTGTTGAGTAGACTTCAGGATGTACATGTTTATAGAGGGGCCACAGATATATCAGATCACTTTCTAGTTGTAGCTACACTGAGAGTAAAAGGTAGATGGGATACAAGGAGAATAGAAGCATCAGGGAAGAGAGAGGTGAAGGTTTATAAACTAAAAGAGGAGGCAGTTAGGGTAAGATATAAACAGCTATTGGAGGATAGATGGGCTAATGAGAGCATAGGCAATGGGGTCGAAGAGGTATGGGGTAGGTTTAAAAATGTAGTGTTAGAGTGCTCAGCAGAAGTTTGTGGTTACAGGAAAGTGGGTGCAGGAGGGAAGAGGAGCGATTGGTGGAATGATGATGTAAAGAGAGTAGTAAGGGAGAAAAAGTTAGCATATGAGAAGTTTTTTACAAAGTAGAAGTGATGCAAGGAGGGAAGAGTATATGGAGAAAAAGAGAGAAGTTAAGAGAGTGGTGAAGCAATGTAAAAAGAGAGCAAATGAGAGAGTGGGTGAGATGTATCAACAAATTTTGTTGAAAATAAGAAAAAGTTTTGGAGTGAGATTAACAAGTTAAGAAAGCCTAGAGAACAAATGGATTTGTCAGTTAAAAATAGGAGAGGAGAGTTATTAAATGGAGAGTTAGAGGTATTGGGAAGATGGAAGGAATATTTTGAGGAATTGTTAAATGTTGATGAAGATAGGGAAGCTGTGATTTCGTGTATAGGGCAAGGAGGAATAACATCTTGTAGGAGTGAGGAAGAGCCAGTTGTGAGTGTGGGGAAGTTCGTGAGGCAGTAGGTAAAATGAAAGGGGGTAAGGCAGCCGGGATTGATGGGATAAAGATAGAAATGTTAAAAGCAGGTGGGGATATAGTTTTGGAGTGGTTGGTGCAATTATTTAATAAATGTATGGAAGAGGGTAAGGTACCTAGGGATTGGCAGAGAGCATGCATAGTTCCTTTGTATAAAGGCAAAGGGGATAAAAGAGAGTGCAAAAATTATAGGGGGATAAGTCTGTTGAGTGTACCTGGTAAAGTGTATGGTAGAGTTATAATTGAAAGAATTAAGAGTAAGACGGAGAATAGGATAGCAGATGAACAAGGAGGCTTTAGGAAAGGTAGGGGGTGTGTGGACCAGGTGTTTACAGTGAAACATATAAGTGAACAGTATTTGGATAAGGCTAAAGAGGTGTTTGTGGCATTTATGGATTTGGAAAAGGCGTATGACAGGGTGGATAGGGGGGCAATGTGGCAGATGTTGCAAGTGTATGGTGTAGGAGGTAGGTTACTGAAAGCAGTGAAGAGTTTTTACGAGGATAGTGAGGCTCAAGTTAGAGTATGTAGGAAAGAGGGAAATTTTTTCCCAGTAAAAGTAGGCCTTAGACAAGGATGTGTGATGTCACCGTGGTTGTTTAATATATTTATAGATGGGGTTGTAAGAGAAGTAAATGCGAGGGTCTTGGCAAGAGGCGTGGAGTTAAAAGATAAAGAATCACACACAAAGTGGGAGTTGTCACAGCTGCTCTTTGCTGATGACACTGTGCTCTTGGGAGATTCTGAAGAGAAGTTGCAGAGATTGGTGGATGAATTTGGTAGGGTGTGCAAAAGAAGGAAATTAAAGGTGAATACAGGAAAGAGTAAGGTTATGAGGATAACAAAAAGATTAGGTGATGAAAGATTGAATATCAGATTGGAGGGAGAGAGTATGGAGGAGGTGAACGTATTCAGATATTTGGGAGTGGACGTGTCAGCGGATGGGTCTATGAAAGATGAGGTGAATCATAGAATTGATGAGGGAAAAAGAGTGAGTGGTGCACTTAGGAGTCTGTGGAGACAAAGAACTTTGTCCTTGGAGGCAAAGAGGGGAATGTATGAGAGTATAGTTTTACCAACGCTCTTATATGGGTGTGAAGCGTGGGTGATGAATGTTGCAGCGAGGAGAAGGCTGGAGGCAGTGGAGATGTCATGTCTGAGGGCAATGTGTGGTGTGAATATAATGCAGAGAATTCGTAGTTTGGAAGTTAGGAGGAGGTGCGGGATTACCAAAACTGTTGTCCAGAGGGCTGAGGAAGGGTTGTTGAGGTGGTTCGGACATGTAGAGAGAATGGAGCGAAACAGAATGACTTCAAGAGTGTATCAGTCTGTAGTGGAAGGAAGGCGGGGTAGGGGTCGGCCTAGGAAGGGTTGGAGGGAGGGGGTAAAGGAGGTTTTGTGTGCGAGGGGCTTGGACTTCCAGCAGGCATGCGTGAGCGTGTTTGATAGGAGTGAATGGAGACAAATGGTTTTTAATACTTGACGTGCTGTTGGAGTGTGAGCAAAGTAACATTTATGAAGGGATTCAGGGAAACCGGCAGGCCGGACTTGAGTCCTGGAGATGGGAAGTACAGTGCCTGCACTCTGAAGGAGGGGTGTTAATGTTGCAGTTTAAAAACTGTAGTGTAAAGCACCCTTCTGGCAAGACAGTGATGGAGTGAATGATGGTGAAAGTTTTTCTTTTTCGGGCCACCCTGCCTTGGTGGGAATCGGCCGGTGTGATAATATATAATATAATATATTTTTCAGCTGCTTTTTGGTCCGAACTGGCAGCCTCACCATGCCTAATAACACTATGTATGCCACTACGATTCTTAAATCTTTCAAACCAACCTTTGCTGGCCTTAAATTCACTCACATCAGCATTAGTTGCAGGCAATTTCTTTACCAAATCGTCATGCAACTGCCTAGCCTTTTCACAAATGATTGCTTGATAGATGCTATCTCCTGCTATCTGTTTTTCATTTATCCACACCAATAATAGTCTCTCAACATTTTCTAACACTTGCGGTCGCTGTTTCGTAATCACAGTTGCACCTTTTGCAAGAACAGCTTCCTTGATTGCCGCTTTCCTGGTCACTATAGTAGAGATGGTTGATTGGGGTTTTCTATACACCCTGACCAGCTCCGATACACGCACTACACTTTCGTACTTTGCAATTATCTCTTTCTTCATTTCAATAGTCATTAGCACCTTTCTTCTCAAAGGGTTGGCACTAGAAGCTTTCTTGGGGCCCATGGTGACTTATTTTGCAGAAACAAGCACCAAAAATAGTGATAATATGGAATGTACCAAATGTATCCTTAGATGCACTCACACTGACTGGCTTGTAAACACTGGCACACATGGTGCAGTTCAGGCCACACATGGACATGTCTTGTACGAATCGCATCGAATACCGGGTTTTCAAACGGATACCATGGCAAAATTTTTGCGATAAAATGCATCGAATACTGGATTTATCGCATACCGATGCCATCGAATACCGGGGGTCCACTGTACTCATTTCTTCATTTATTCAGACTACCTACAATAAATATATTCATTACTAGATATAAGCTAAGGACGAAAATATTTTAGGGTAAGTAATGTGTGTACTGTACATGCATTTTTTATTCCTAGCTCTATTGCTTGCTTAATATATGATACTGTAAACATGTTATCAGGCTTTTATATGCATTTGAAAATAAAAGAAAAAGGCTGTGTTTTGCTTTACAGCAATTTTCACTTTATAGCAGTAGTCTGGAACCTAACCTGTTGTATAAGAGGGGCCTGCCTGTATTTGTATTGTGTTTATTCATACCTGGAGAGGGTTTCAGGGGTCAACGCCCCTGTGACTCGGTCTGAGACCAGGCCTCATGGTGGATCAGGGCATGATCAGGTACCCAGCTATACAGAAGTAAGATTAGGGACAAGATTGGCCCACTTAAGAGTAACTCTGGTCAGATCACTGACAGTGATAAGAATATGTGTGAAATTCTAAATATCTACTTCCTCTCAGTTTTCACCCAGGAAAATACTAGCGATATTCCTGAAATAATAGATTATGTAGAACAGGACGATAATAAACTATGTACGATTGCGGTAACTAGTGACATGGTCCTCAGACAAATAGAGAAACTAAAACCTAACAAATCCCCAGGTCCTGATGAACTGTTTGCAAGGGTGTTAAAGGAATGTAAAGAGGAACTTAGCATACCTTTGGCTAATCTTTTTAACATGTCACTACAAACTGGCATAGTGCCTGATAAGTGGAAAATGGCAAGTGTAATACCTATTTACAAGGCAGGTGACAGGTCCTTGGCTTCGAACTATAGACCAATAAGCCTTACCTCCATAGTGGGAAAATTTATGGAATCAATAATTGCAGATGCAATTCGTAGCCATCTTGACAGGCACAGATTGATTAATGAATCACAACACGGTTTTACAAAGGGGCGTTCCTGTCTTACGAATTTACTAACTTTTTTCACTAAGGTGTTTGAGGAGGTAGATCTTGGTAATGAATATGATATTGTGTATATGGACTTCAGTAAGGCTTTCGATAGAGTTCCACACCAGAGGCTATTGAGGAAACTTAGGGCACACGGAATAGGAGGAGAAATTTTTTCCTGGGTAGAAGCATTGCTGACAAATAGACAGCAGAGAGTTTTCATAAATGGGGAGAAATCAGAATGAGGGCACGTCTCAAGCAGTGTTCCTCAGGGGTCAGTGTTGGGCCCGTTGTTGTTCACAATTTACATAAACGACATAGATGAGGGAATAAATAGCGACATAAGCAAATTTGCTGATGACACCAAAATAGGCCGTCCAATTCATTCTAATGAGGACATTAGAGCACTCCAGGATGATTTGAATAGACTGATGCAATGGTCGGAGAAGTGGCAGATGCAGTTTAATATTGACAAATGCAAAGTTCTAAATGTTGGACAGGAAAATAACCATTCCACATATTAACTAAATAATGTAGATCTTAATACTACTGATTGCAAAAAGGATTTAGGAGTTCTGGTTAGCAGTAACCTAAAACCAAGACAACATTGCATTAGTGTTCGCAATAAAGCTAACAGAATTCTTGGCTTCATATCTAGAAGTATAAATAATAGAAGTCCTCAGGTTGTTCTTCAACTCTATATATCCTTGGTTAGGCCTCATTTAGACTATGCTGCTCAGTTCTGGTCACCGTATTACAGAATGGATATAAATGCTCTGGAAAATGTACAGAGGAGGATGACAAAGATGATCCCATGTATCAGAAATCTTCCCTATGAGGATAGACTGAGGGCCCTGAATCTGCACTCTCTCGAAAGGCGTAGAATTAGGGGGGATATGATCAAGGTGTATAAAAGGAAAACAGGAATAAATAAAGGGGATGTAAATAGCGTGCTGAAAATTTCCAGCCATGACAGGACTCGCAGCAATGGTTTCAAGTTGGAAAAATTCAGATTCAGGAAGGATATAGTAAAGCACTGGTTTGGTAATAGAGTTGTGGATGAGTGGAACAAACTCCCGAGTACAGTTATTCAGGCTAAAAAGTTGTGTAGTTTTAAAAATAGGTTAGATAAATACATGAGTGGGTGTGGGTGGGTGTGAGTTGACCTGACTAGCTTGTGCTGCTGGGTCTGGTGCAGTGCTCCATCCTTGAGTGGAGATGACCAGGCTGGGTGGGTCATTGGAATAATCCGGGAGGTGGGTCATTGGTCTAATCCGGGGGGGAAACATGGACCTGCTCTGCTTGGGTCAGTAGGCCTGTTGCAGTGTTCCTTCTTTCTTATGTTCTTATGTTCTTATGCTGGTCGCAGACAAACTCACATACGAACCACAGCCCGGCTGGTCAGGTACTGACTTTAGGTGCCTGTCCAGTACCTTCTTGAAGACAGCCAGGGGTCTACAGTAGAACCTCTACTTGCGAGTGCATCCATGTGTGAGTTTTTCCAAATACGAGCAGTAGATGGGTCAATTTTTTGTTTCCATATGCTAGCAAAATTTCCATAAGCAAGCAGACCTCAAGGCAGGTTCCTTGACACTGGTGAGGGGCTCTTGCTCTTGATCTAGGGAATTGTATCTCATTTGTTTGTTGGACTATCTTATTGAAACTTGGGCAATGCGTGATGGAAAGATGCTTAACGTACGCCAAAAATGAAAGAAATTGGAGCATAAATAATGGAGTTCACATCTCAGCAATTAGCCACCCCTTAGCGGTATTTTCGTATGGTTTTTATGGTTGTATTCTTGTTTTTTTGGTCTCATTTGATAGAATGGAAGATATATTACAGAAATAGAAATGATTTTGATTACTTTCACAACGAAAAGCACCTTGAAATTGAGCTCAACGAGGGAGAAATGCTCGTTTGCCACATATATGATGACGTATTTTATTCATTCTAGAGTATCAGGTTTCTATGTTATTTATATTGTTTGTTAGGTCATATTAGATGAACTGTGATAGATAAATAAGCTGTATAGATGGTATTAGCAAAATTATTCATGAAGTATTTTGTCCGGTCTCCAGATGAACTGTCGTCCACTGCTGACACTGCCCATACCACTACGTGAATTACATGTTTTATCCATTTTAGAGTATATATCAGGTTTCTATGTTATTTATATTGTTTATTATGTCATATTAGATCATATTAGTTGCGAGCAAGGTCGTGGAACGGATTAAACTCGCAAGTAGAGGTTCCACTGTATTGGTAATCCCCCTTATGTATGCTGGGAGGCAGTTGAACGGTCTTGGGGGGGCTCCTGACACTTACTGTGTTGGCTCTCAGTGTACTCGTGGTGCCCCTGCTTTTCAATGGGGGAATGTTGCATCTTTTGCTGAGTCTTTTGCTTTCATAGGGAGTGATTTTCGTGTGTAAGTTTGGTACTAATACCTCTAGGATTTTCCAAGTGTATATTATCATGTATCTCTCTCACTTGCGTTCAAGGGAATACAAATCAAATGACTTCAACTGTTCCCAGTAATTTAGGTGCCTTATTGTACTTATGCTGTGAAAATTCTTTGTAAATTCTCCAGGTCAGCAATTTTTGCCTGCGTTGAAGGGGGCAGTTAGTGTACAGCAGTATTCCAGCCTAGAGAGAACAAGCAATTTGAAGAGAATCATCATGGGCTTGGCATCCCTAGTTTTGAAGGTTCTCATTTTCCATACTATTATTTTCATAGCAGATGCAATAGATACATTGTTGTGGTCTTTGAAGGCGAGGTTCTCTGACATTATCGCTCCCAGGTCCTTCACATTACTTTTTTGCTCTATTGTATTGTTAAAATTTGTTGTATACTGTGATATAGTTTTAATTTCCTAAAGTTTTCCATATCTGAGTAGTTGAAATTTCTCTTCACTGAACTTCATGTTGTTTTGAGTGGCCCATTTGAAGATTTGGTTGATGTCCGCTTGGAGTTTTGTGGTGTCTTCGATGGAGGTCACTGTCATGGCAGTTCAGGTAAAGGAAGACACAGAGCAATGGCGTACATCTCTGTCTATGTCAGATATGAGGATAAGGAATAGTTTTTTATTGTTAATTTTATATTTGTTTTTTCTTATGCGTTATATTATTTTTATTGCTAAGAGCACTGAATGATCTACACAAAGTTCTCTTCAAATTTCAGAACAGCTTACCTATAGAAGCACATCCAAACATGTTAATTGATAGGCATTACTGCTAATCACATCATTTAAAGAATCTTTGACAGTCATTTAATTTTTTTCAGGTGACTGCCTCCTTGACTCGATACTTCAGTCTACGTGGGGTGTGTTTGACAGAGAAAATGTCCTTCGACGAGCTTTATCCGACAGTCTCTCAGAAGCTTCTCATTTGTAAGAATCGTTTTTTTATTAACTGTAATTTTTGTTTTAACTGACAGTATGCAGTTTTTATTTTGACAGTAATGTGAACATTTTTCACCTTCCTCCTTTTTAGGCTAAAGTGGATCAGGTATAAATAAGTACAAAGATTTGACAATAACATAGAGTGGAAACACTATGTAAGAAGTTCATTTTATTTAAGATGACCTTTTTGTCATAGAGGGATTAATGATATACAAAGAAAATAAACATTCGTGGTTGGTTGAGTGGGAGGGAGGGAGAGAATAACAATGTTGGGTCATGATGTGAGGGCATCACACACACTGATTTATAATGTTTCACACATTGACTCTGCTGATCAGTAGTTTTTCCGGTGTCATCACTGTCGTAAAACTGTATTTTGTTCTGCTGTATTGGTGTTGAATGGCTACAGCTTTTGTGCACATCTTCCTTGGCTTTTCTTGTTGTATGATCCATTTTGATCTTGACTTTTCAAGTATAGTATCCAAATGGTGTACTGCCAGTACCTAATAGTGGTGGAAAGACAGCCTGCAAAACAAGTTTTCATTGAGACAACATTTCACTCTGTGTAAAGGTTTATCAACTTAATAAAACTCTATTCTGAGTGAAACCTCTTGTTTTACATAGTGCAGTTTTCCTTCTTTGTGTTGTTTCTCTGTGTATGATACAGAGACTGTTAGTTTTGTGTATATGGAAAATATAGTTGTGTTATTTTCTTATGTGCAGGTGTTGTTAGTACAGTATTCTATATATGGCAAGCATACTTTTTGTTGCTCTTTTTATGATGCTGATATTATTTGCAATGTCTCTTGTGTAAACATTCTTAAACTGTTCCTAGGTATAATACGCACTTCTGCTGTAATTGCTTTATTGATGTGAAGTCACCTGATTGTTACATTAACCCTTAGACTGTCAGTCAAATACAGTATTACACCCATATCCTTGTATTCGGTTTCTGCAGTTTCAGTTATCTGTGGTTCACCTCAGCCTAAAAAATATTAATTAAGGAGGTTGCAATTTTATGTTTCAGTTTTTTTTTTTTATTTATTTTCTGATTTCAATAATTTTTTCTGTTGTTTTAATAAAAGTGCATAAAACATAGTAATATAAAGTTTCATTAAAATTGATCAACAAACAAATGAATATATAAAAATATGCTGAAAATTGGATTTGGCAGCAAATTGGCACATACTGGTACTGCCAAAAGTTGTCTTCAGAAGCAGCAGCAGCGGCAGCAGCAAAAGGAGGTGTAGCAGCTGCAGTAAAAGCAGGTGTAGCAGCTGCAGGAAAAGCAGCTGTAGCAGTAACAGCAGATGGAATCGAGTCAGTTATATTTCTCTTTGCTGATGATGAAATCTAATTCAAGATAAATATGTATCAACACCACCAGTAGACGGGTATGAAATGTATAAATCCGACTGTCTGCCCAAAACACTGACACTGTATACAGTGGTGCCCCGAGTTTTGAACTTCTTCGTTCCAGAAGGCTGCTCGAGTGCCGTTACTGAACGAATTTGTTCCCATAAGGAATTATGTAAATTTGATTAGTCTGTTTCAGACCCCCAAAAATGCACTTACAAAAGCACTTACAAAAATACTCTTACATAATTGGTCGAGTTGAGAGCAGTTCCAAACTGGGTACCACTGTACATCACCACCACTACTACTCCAGCAGCTGCTGCAGTTTTAATATATATACACATACATGTAGTAGGTTGGTAGACAGCAACCACCCAGGGAAGTACTACCGTCCTGCCAGATGACTGTGAAACAAAAACCTGTAACTGTTTTGCATGATGGTAGGATTGCTGGTTTCTTTTTCTGTCTCATAAACACGCTAAGATAACAGGGATATCTTGCTACTCCTACTTACACTTTGGTCACACTTCACAGACACGCACATGCATATATATATATACATACATCTAGGGCAAGGATATATATATATACATACATAGGGCAAGGAGGAATAACATCTTGTAGGAGTGAGGAAGAGCCAGTTGTGAGTGTGGGGGAAGTTCGTGAGGCAGTAGGTAAAATGAAAGGGGGTAAGGCAGCCGGGATTGATGGGATAAAGATAGAAATGTTAAAAGCAGGTGGGGATATAGTTTTGGAGTGGTTGGTGCAATTATTTAATAAATGTATGGAAGAGGGTAAGGTACCTAGGGATTGGCAGAGAGCATGCATAGTTCCTTTGTATAAAGGCAAAGGGGATAAAAGAGAGTGCAAAAATTATAGGGGGATAAGTCTGTTGAGTGTACCTGGTAAAGTGTATGGTAGAGTTATAATTGAAAGAATTAAGAGTAAGACGGAGAATAGGATAGCAGATGAACAAGGAGGCTTTAGGAAAGGTAGGGGGTGTGTGGACCAGGTGTTTACAGTGAAACATATAAGTGAACAGTATTTAGATAAGGCTAAAGAGGTCTTTGTGGCATTTATGGATTTGGAAAAGGCGTATGACAGGGTGGTAGGGGGGCAATGTGGCAGATGTTGCAAGTGTATGGTGTAGGAGTAGGTTACTGAAAGCAGTGAAGAGTTTTTACGAGGATAGTGAGGCTCAAGTTAGAGTATGTAGGAAAGAGGGAAATTTTTTCCAGTAAAAGTAGGCCTTAGACAAGGATGTGTGATGTCACCGTGGTTGTTTAATATATTTATAGATGGGGTTGTAAGAGAAGTAAATGCGAGGGTCTTGGCAAGAGGCGTGGAGTTAAAAGATAAAGAATCACACACAAAGTGGGAGTTGTCACAGCTGCTCTTTGCCGATGACACTGTGCTCTTGGGAGATTCTGAAGAGAAGTTGCAGAGATTGGTGGATGAATTTGGTAGGGTGTGCAAAAGAAGAAAATTAAAGGTGAATACAGGAAAGAGTAAGGTTATGAGGATAACAAAAAGATTAGGTGATGAAAGATTGAATATCAGATTGGAGGGAGAGAGTATGGAGGAGGTGAACGTATTCAGATATTTGGGAGTGGACGTGTCAGCGGATGGGTCTATGAAAGATGAGGTGAATCATAGAATTGATGAGGAAAAAGAGTGAGTGGTGCACTTAGGAGTCTGTGGAGACAAAGAACTTTGTCCTTGGAGGCAAAGAGGGGAATGTATGAGAGTATAGTTTTACCAACGCTCTTATATGGGTGTGAAGCGTGGGTGATGAATGTTGCAGCGAGGAGAAGGCTGGAGGCAGTGGAGATGTCATGTCTGAGGGCAATGTGTGGTGTGAATATAATGCAGAGAAGTCGTAGTTTTGGAAGTTAGGAGGAGGTGCGGGATTACCAAAACTGTTGTCCAGAGGGCTGAGGAAGGGTTGTTGAGGTGGTTCGGACATGTAGAGAGAATGGAGCGAAACGAATGACTTCAAGAGTGTATCAGTCTGTAGTGGAAGGAAGGCGGGGTAGGGGTCGGCCTAGGAAGGGTTGGAGGGAGGGGGTAAAGGAGTTTTGTGTGCGAGGGGCTTGGACTTCCAGCAGGCATGCGTGAGCATGTTTGATAGGAGTGAATGGAGACAAATGGTTTTTAATACTTGACGTGCTGTTGGAGTGTGAGCAAAGTAACATTTATGAAGGGATTCAGGGAAACCGGCAGGCCGGACTTGAGTCCTGGAGATGGGAAGTACAGTGCCTGCACTCTGAAGGAGGGGTGTTAATGTTGCAGTTTAAAAACTGTAGTGTAAAGCACCCTTCTGGCAAGACAGTGATGGAGTGAATGATGGTGAAAGTTTTTCTTTTTCGGGCCACCCTGCCTTGGTGGGAATCGGCGGTGTGATAATAAAAAAAAAAAAAAAAAAAAAAAAAAAAAAAAAAAAAAAAAAAAAATCTAGGTTTTTCTCCTTTTTCTAAATAGCTCTTGTTCTTTTTTATTTCTTCTATTGTCCATGGGGAAGTGGAAAAGAATCTTTCCTCCGTAAGCCATGCGTGTCGTATGAGGCGACTAAAATGCCGGGAGCAATGGGCTAGTAACCCCTTCTCCTGTATACAATTACTAAAAAAGAGAAGAAGAAAAACTTTATAAAACTGGGTTGCTTAAATGTGCGTGGATGTAGTGCGGATGACAAGAAACAGATGATTGCTGATGTTATGAATGAAAAGAAGTTGGATGTCCTGGCCCTAAGCGAACAAAGCTGAAGGGGGTAGGAGAGTTTCAGTGGGGGGAAATAAATGGGATTAAATCTGGAGTATCTGAGAGAGTTAGAGCAAAGGAAGGGGGTAGCAGTAATGTTAAATGATCAGTTATGGAAGGAGAAAAGAGAATATGAATGTGTAAATTCAAGAATTATGTGGATTAAAGTAAAGGTTGGATGCGAGAAGTGGGTCATAATAAGCGTGTATGCACCTGGAGAAGAGAGGAATGCAGAGGAGAGAGAGAGATTTTGGGAGATGTTAAGTGAATGTATAGGAGCCTTTGAACCAAGTGAGAGAGTAATTGTGGTAGGGGACTTGAATGCTAAGTAGGAGAAACTTTTAGAGAGGGTTGTGGTAGGTAAGTTTGGGGTGCCAGGTGTAAATGATAATGGGAGCCCTTTGATTGAACTTTGTATAGAAAGGGGTTTAGTTATAGGTAATACATATTTTAAGAAAAAGAGGATAAATAAGTATACACGATATGATGTAGGGCGAAATGACAGTAGTTTGTTGGATTATGTATTGGTAGATAAAAGACTGTTGAGTAGACTTCAGGATGTACATGTTTATAGAGGGGCCACAGATATATCAGATCACTTTCTAGTTGTAGCTACACTGAGAGTAAAAGGTAGATGGGATACAAGGAGAATAGAAGCATCAGGGAAGAGAGGTGAAGGTTTATAAACTAAAAGAGGAGGCAGTTAGGGTAAGATATAAACAGCTATTGGAGGATAGATGGGCTAATGAGAGCATAGGCAATGGGGTCGAAGAGGTATGGGGTAGGTTTAAAAATGTAGTGTTTAGAGTGTTCAGCAGAAGTTTGTGGTTACAGGAAAGTGGGTGCAGGAGGGAAGAGGAGCGATTGGTGGAATGATGATGTAAAGAGAGTAGTAAGGGAGAAAAAGTTAGCATATGAGAAGTTTTTACAAAGTAGAAGTGATGCAAGGATGGAAGAGTATATGGAGAAAAAGAGAGAAGTTAAGAGAGTGGTGAAGCAATGTAAAAAGAGAGCAAATGAGAGAGTGGGTGAGATGTTATCAACAAATTTTTGTTGAAAATAAGAAAAAGTTTTGGAGTGAGATTAACAAGTTAAGAAAGCCTAGAGAACAAATGGATTTGTCAGTTAAAAATAGGAGAGGAGAGTTATTAAATGGAGAGGTAGAGGTATTGGGAAGATGGAAGGAATATTTTGAGGAATTGTTAAATGTTGATGAAGATAGGGAAGCTGTGATTTCGTGTATAGGGCAAGGAGGAATAACATCTTGTAGGAGTGAGGAGAGCCAGTTGTGAGTGTGGGGGAAGTTCGTGAGGCAGTAGGTAAAATGAAAGGGGGTAAGGCAGCCGGGATTGATGGGATAAAGATAGAAATGTTAAAAGCAGGTGGGGATATAGTTTTGGAGTGGTTGGTGCAATTATTTAATAAATGTATGGAAGAGGGTAAGGTACCTAGGGATTGGCAGAGAGCATGCATAGTTCCTTTGTATAAAGGCAAAGGGGATAAAAGAGAGTGCAAAAATATAGGGGGATAAGTCTGTTGAGTGTACCTGGTAAAGTGTATGGTAGAGTTATAATTGAAAGAATTAAGAGTAAGACGGAGAATAGGATAGCAGATGAACAAGGAGGCTTTAGGAAAGGTAGGGGGTGTGTGGACCAGGTGTTTACAGTGAAACATATAAGTGAACAGTATTTAGATAAGGCTAAAGAGGTCTTTGTGGCATTTATGGATTTGGAAAAGGCGTATGACAGGGTGGATAGGGGGGCAATGTGGCAGATGTTGCAAGTGTATGGTGTAGGAGGTAGGTTACTGAAAGCAGTGAAGAGTTTTTACGAGGATATAGTGAGGCTCAAGTTAGAGTATGTAGGAAAGAGGGAAATTTTTTCCCAGTAAAAGTAGGCCTTAGACAGGATGTGTGATGTCACCGGGTTGTTTAATATTATAGATGGGGTTGTAAGAGAAGTAAATGCGAGGGTCTTGGCAAGAGGCGTGGAGTTAAAAGATAAAGAATCACACACAAAGTGGGAGTTGTCACAGCTGCTCTTTGCCGATGACACTGTGCTCTGGGAGATTCTGAAGAGAAGTTGCAGAGATTGGTGGATGAATTTGGTAGGGTGTGCAAAAGAAGAAAATTAAAGGTGAATACAGGAAAGAGTAAGGTTATGAGGATAACAAAAAGATTAGGTGATGAAAGATTGAATATCAGATTGGAGGGAGAGAGTATGGAGGAGGTGAACGTATTCAGATATTTGGGAGTGGACGTGTCACGGATGGGTCTATGAAAGATGAGGTGAATCATAGAATTGATGAGGGAAAAAGAGTGAGTGGGTGCACTTAGGAGTCTGTGGAGACAGAGAACTTTGTCCTTGGAGGAAAAGAGGGGAATGTATGAGAGTATAGTTGTACCAACGCTCTTATATGGGTGTGAAGCATGGGTGATAAATGTTGCAGCGAGGAGAAGGCTGGAGGCAGTGGAGATGTAATGTCTGAGGGCAATGTGTGGTGTGAATATAATGCAGAAAATTTTGTAGTTTGGAAAGTTAGGAGGAGGTGCGGGATTACCAAAACTGTTGTCCAGAGGGCTGAGGAAGGGTTGTTGAGGTGGTTCGGACATGTAGAGAGAATGGAGCGAAACAGAAATAACTTCAAGAGTGTATCAGTCTGTGTGGAGGAAGGCGGGGTGGGGGGCGGGCCCTAGGAAGGGTTGGAGGGAGGGGGTAAAGGAGGTTTTGTGTGCGGGGGCTTGGACTTCCAGCAGGCATGCGTGAGCGTGTTTGATAGGAGTGAATGGGGGACAAAGGGTTTTTATACTTGACGTGCTGTTGGAGTGTGAGCAAAGTAACATTTATGAAGGGATTCAGGGAAACCGGCAGGCCGGACTTGAGTCCTGGAGATGGGAAGTACAGTGCCTGCACTCTGAAGGAGGGGTGTTAATGTTGCAGTTTAAAAACTGTAGTGTAAAGCACCCTTCTGGCAAGACAGTGATGGAGTGAATGATGGTGAAAGTTTTTCTTTTTCGGGCCACCCTGCCTTGGTGGGAATCAGCCAGTGTGATAATAAATATAAAATAAATAACATATTTGTTCCCATGTCTGTGAATCTTATACCATAATACAAACACCTTACATTGTGTAGAAGTTGTCTCCACATTGGTAAAGTAGAATAAATAAAGAGCAACACTCTCATTCTCATGTAGCACACCATTTTTAGAAGGAATAACGCTCATGGTGAAGGCATACAAAAGGAATAATTTTCTACAGTTACTCCCAGTAATACTATTGTGTACACATTTTCTTTGGTGTTGGACTATAGAAAACATTATTCTTTCCTACATCAACACTGCAACTGCCTCTCCTCACATAACAACGGAGTTCAGTTCCTAAGACCTTGTCGGTAAATGAATTCGTCGCTTAGTGAGGTGTGTACTGTAATTGTAGTGGGTTTGTGTCAACTATCTTTGATAGTGTTTTAATATCACCTTTGCACCATTTATAACATTTCTGGTATATTTTTAAATGTTTATACAGTAATTTACTATATATTGTAATAAGCAGAATAGAGAAAATCAGCTCTAATGTACATTATTTAGGTATGTATACTGGTCAGAGAGCCCGTTGTAAGTCCGAGTCATCAGTAAATGAGTACATCGCTAAGTGAGGAGAGGCTGTATTTATGTTAATTTATTCTTCGATGGATGTATTTATCATGTTTATATGTTATGTAGTGTTTATTATATAATTTGAAAAATATATCTTAGATGGATTAATCAAAATGTCTATTTAATGTAATATACGACATTTAATGTGCATCAAAGTGATTATTATTATTATTATTATTATTATTATGATTATTATTATTATTATTATTATCATTATTAATATGGCATCTTCAAGATTAATAAGACACTTAGTGATTTTAATGTGTACCTGCATGCCAACACAGTGTGTAAGTTTATTTAGATACAGGTGCTCATAAGTATAATTATCGGAGTATATATAAAATATGAAATAACTTTAAAACACTTGAAATGTTGGAAACTTTCCAGACATAATGGAGAGTCGTGTTCATGGAGATTGTAAACAAACTGGGTGGAGCACGGTGACTGTGTTAGAAGGTTTGGTAGAGAGTTTCGGTCATAATTTGCAATGTTCATATTAGTGGAACGCCATAAGGTGAAACATTGTAAAGCGGGGTCCTACTGTATATAATAATAAGTATTTCATCTACATTATTTCCAGAAATTTTGAATGATGTTATTATTGAGAGGATGGAAATTTTTTAAGCTAGGTAGTAGGTTGGTAGACAGCACCCACCCAGGGAGGTACAGTGGACCCCCGGTATTCGATATTAATCCGTTCCTGAGAGCTCATCGAATACCGAAAATATCGAAAAGTGAATCAATTTTCCCCATAAGAAATAATGGAAATCAAATTAATCCATGCAAGACACCCAAAAGTATAAAAAAAAATTTTTACCACATGAAATATTAAGTTTAATGCAATAGAATAATTACAATAACAACAATAACAATAGAATAATAATAGAATAATTGACACTTACCTTTAATGAAGATCTGGTGATGATTGATGGGATGGGAGGAGGGGAGTGTGTCGAAGTTGTTACTGTTTAGAAGGGGAATCCCCTTCCATTAGGACTTGAGGTAGCAAGTCCTTTTCCGGGGTTACTTCCCTTCTTTTAATGCCACTAGGACCATCTTGAGAGTCACTGGACTTCTGTCGCCATTCCTTTAAGATTTGTCTAAAATGGGCCATAACATTGTCATTGTAATAGTCACCAGCACAGATTGCAGTAGCTGTGTTAGGGTGATTTTCATCCATAAAGGTTTGCAGTTCAACCCACTTTGCACACATTTCCTTAATTTTTGAAGTAGGCACAATGGATTCCACAACTGGCATAGGCTTCTCAGGGTTAGCCCCAAACCTTTCAAAATCTTTCTTAATTTCCATACTAATTCTCACCCTTTTTAGCACAGGGTTGGCACTAGAAGCTTTCTTGGGGCCCATGGTGACTTACTTTGCAGAAACAAGCACCAAAAACAGTGATAATATGGAATGTACCGAATGTATCCTTAGATGTGTGCACACTGCCTGGCTTGTAAACGCTGGCACACACGGGACAGTTCAGGCCACATGTGGACACGTCTCGTACGAATCGCATTGAATACCAGGTTTTCGATCGGATACAGAGGCGAAATTTTTGCTTTAAAATGCATCGAATACCGGATTTATCGGATACCGATGCCATCGAATACCGGGGGTCCACTGTACTACCGTCCTGCCAAGCGAGTGTAAAACGGAAGCCTGTAATTGTTTTACATGATGGTAGGATTGCTGGTGTATTTTTGCTGTCTTGTAAACATGCAAGATTTCAGTACATCTTGCTACTTCTACTTACACTTAGGTCACACTATACATACATGTACAAGCATATTTATACACACCCCTCTGGGTTTTCTTCTATTTTCTTACTAGTTCTTGTTCTTGTTTATTTTCTCTTATCTCCATGGGGAAGTGGAACAGAGTTCTTCCTCTGTAAGCCACGCATGTCGTAAGAGGTGACTAAAATGCCGGGAGCAAGGGGCTAGTAACCCCCCTCTCTTATATATATATTATTAAATTTAAAAGGAGAAACTTTTGTTTTTCCTGTGGGGCCACCCTGCCTCAGTGTGATACGACCAGTTTGTTGAAAGAAAGAAGAAGAGTTGAAATTGAAGGTTCATTGACTTTGGAGAGTATTATTACTTTTCATTATGGTTTATTAGATTCTAATGTTTGGGAGATAGTTTTCAGTGTTTTTTTTTTTTTCATATCTCCTGTTGTTTCATTAAATATATTTCAGTAGATTTCTTTGGAGTTACAATTGAATTGATAAGTATTGTTCTGTATCTTGTTTGTAGATTCTTTAGAGACTAGGCCTATCTTATACTCAGGTTTCTTGCTAATAGATCTAAATTAGCCTTTTTTAACTGTTACTTGTTTCATTATGTGGTGACATTGTGTTCTGGAGATGGGAAGTACAGTGCCTGCACTCTGAAGGAGGGGTGTTAATGTTGCAGTTTAAAAACTGTAGTGTACAACACCCTTCTGGTAAGACAGTGATGGAGTGAATGATGGTGAAAGTTTTTCTTTTTCGGGCCACCCTGCCTTGGTGGGAATCGGCCAGTGAGATAATAAAAAAATAAAATATGATTGTGTTCTGCAGAGTTCTGTGTTACATCGTAAAGATTTTGTATTATAGAGTTGTGCTGTAGAGTTGTGTTATACTTGACTGTATTACAGAGGTGATGTGTTAAAGTAGACTCTTATAGTACTCCTTTGTATAGTGTGATTTTTTTGTGAATTCAACTGAAAAAGTTCATCCAAGATAGAATAGCACACACCTTCCCATGTGCTATTAAATTTTGGATGTACTTTTTCAGTCACATTTACCAAAAATCACACTACATGTACACCTACCATCCAACTTACGACCGAGTTTGGTTCCGAGAAACCGGTTGTAAGTCGAAATGGTCGTAAGTCGAACTTTACTACTGAATATCAGCAAAACATTTTTGTAATGACTTTATTTTATTGTTTTATTTTGGTATTTCATGTTTTACTTTTTATGCTGTTAGCACTGTATTTTATACTGTAAGGTTTAGGATAAACACTGTGCACAACACAAATAGTTGTTTATTTCCCAGAAATTTGGCATAAAAAACACGGTCATAAGTCTAGTGGTCGTAAGTCGAGCAGGTCGTAAGTTGGATGGTAGGTGTATTTAGAAGAGCTTTATCAGAGAGCCTACTGTATATTGTATTGTCTTATATTGAGGAAGTTCTTTGGAAAACTGCTTAGGTGGCTTTCTCTCTTAGTGTATCCCAATTCATTGATAAAACTGTTGATTGATACATTATTAGAGAGTCTGGGTATCAGTAGTTGCCTGTTGGCTCATCAGTAATTGTGCCCCCATTTTGTGGTGCTATTTTTTAGTTCATATTTGATCTAGTGAAGAAGCATATCTCAGTGATTACATTGGGCTTAGTATGAGATTATTATGTGCCAGGATTCCATTCTTGAAGCATCCTTGAAACTAATGCTTCACTGAATTGGCAGAATTAAATATTAAAGTTACTACCTATTATACTGCATTTGTATCTTTTTTATCAGTAGTTGAAAGTGAAGATTCATTGTCTTTGGAGAGTACGTATTATTATTTTTCATTATGCTCTATTAGATTTTAGATTATGTTTACAAGATTGTCACTGAAGCTTACTTAGTATGTTGGTACCTGGGATTTTGTATACAGACTGTTTTAGTTGTTAATATAGGTTTCAGAGTAACTTGGACTTCCAGCAAGTGTGCATGAGCATGTTAGATAGGAGCGAGTGGAGGAAAATGGTTTTAGGACTTGACATGCTGTTGGAGTGTGAGCAAGCAACATTTATGAATAGATTTAAAAATACTGGTTAGCTGGTCTTGAGTCCTGGAGGTGGGAAGTACAGTGCCTGCACTCTTAAGGAGTTAGTGACGATGAAAGTGTTTCTTCTTTTTCGGGTCACCCTGGCTCAGTGGGAGACAGCCAATGTGTTAAAAAAAAAATTCTTCAAGTGCATCCATAGAAAGGTCAAATGTTATCTGAAATAAAGTGTACAGTACTCCCTAAGTGACATTTTAATCACTTTGAAATGTGTAGCTAACAGTTACATCACATGCCTCAAGTTTTTCTGCAATATTTTTTTAACAAGATCACATAACAAGTAAATCACATTAATCCACTATATTTTACCATGCTGAAACTGCTAACAGTAATTGCATTTATCAGTTTGTAATTCACATTAATTAATAGTCTTCATTAGTGCATATATGTTTTTATTTTTATCAGATTTCTTTACATTTAAAGCAACTATAAATTAAGTTGAACTATAAGTTTAAGAATAATTTTATAGTAATGGCATGTTTTTTTCAGATTCTATCCACGCTGGAAAGAGTACGAGCGTTGGCAGGCACGTCTGTTAGACTACTATGTTCCTGAAGGTCAAGTACTGGAGGAGTGGGCAGAGTTAATCTGCCTGGCTTCTCAACCTGGGGCTGCATTAGAGCAGTTACACATTTTTGTTTTAGCTCACATTCTTCGCAGACCAATCATTGTTTATGGTGTCAAGTGTGTCAAAAGTTTTCGAGGAGAAGATCTAGGCTTTGCTAGATTTGAAGGTAAGTTCTAGATACAAGTGCTGTAGAATATTTCAGCTTAACAGTGGAATTAATTAAAGCAAAAGTCAACTAATATAATATTGTAACTGGAAAGGTACATAGTACTGACATGATGGGTAATAAAACATAAAAGCTGTGTGGAACACTACAGTAAAAGAGGTTGCTCATGCAAGGGCTTTATCATGTAAATCATTAACTTGAAAAACCTACATAGTGACTCACTGTTATTATAGTGTTCCATATAACTTTTATCTCTTATTGTCCATAATACAGTATTGCTATTGAGCTTTATAACAATTCATTTATTATTATGTTATAATGCTCGGTAGGTATTTATTTATACTGTACTTTTTAGGTGTGTATCTTCCCCTGCTTTGGGAATATTCATTTTGCTGGAAGTCACCTATTGCTCTGGGATACACACGAGGTCACTTCTCAGCACTAGTTCCCATGGAACCTGACTCTCCTGATAATTTAGGAGCTGGTAAGTGTGTAACAAAGCATTTATAGATGAAACTTTATTATTATGTGTCCCTAGGAACCACGTTGAACCTGTTTCTAGAAACTACTATATCTTTCTCTTTCAACGCACTGGCCGTATCCCACCGAGGCAGGTGGCCCAAAAGGAAAAACGAAAGTTTCTCCTTCTAAATTTAGTAATGGGTACAGGAGAAAGGGTTACTAGCCCCTTGCTCCTGGCATTTTAGTCGCCTCTTATGACATGCATGGCTTACGGAGGAAGAATTCTAATCCACTTCTCCATGGAGAAACTACTGTATGTTTTATAAGTATATATATACTGGGAAAAGTTAAAAGCAGGGGAGGGATATAGTGTTGGAGTGGTTGGTATTTTTGTTTAATAAATGTATGAAAGAGGGGAAGGTACCTAGGGATTGGCAGAGAGCATGTATAGTCCCTTTATATAAAGGGAAGGGGGACAAAAGAGATTGTAAAAATTATAGAGGAATAAGTTTACTGAGTCCTAGGTAGTAGGTTGGTAGACAGCAACCGCCCAGGGAGGTACTACCGTCCTCCCAAGTGAGCGTAAAACGGAAATCTGTAATTGTTTTACATGATGGTAAGATTGCTGGTATCTTTTTTCTGTCTCATAGACATGCAAGATTTCAGGTATGTCTTGCTACTTCTTCTTACACTTACGTCACATTGCACATACATGTACAAGCATGCATATATATATATACATATACAGTGGACCCCCGCTTAACGATCCCCTCCAAATGCGACTAATTATGTAAGTGTATTTATGTTTAAGGGTTTTTTTTAAAAAGTATGTTTGGGGGTTGGGGGAAAGGACTTTAAACTACTTCCCCAATATTTCCCTTTTTGGGAAAAAAATTCGGTCAGTTTCTGGCACCTGAAACCCTATAATGGAAAGAAAAAAAAATTTGTTAAAACCGGGGGGGGCCAATGTGGGATATATATATATTTTTAATTATATATATATATATAGGTAGGGTTGGTAGCCCGCAACCCCCCAGGGAAAGGGATCCGGGCCTGCCAAGTGAGTTTTTAAAAAGAAAGCCTGTTAATTGTTTTTCATGATGGTAGGGGTTGTGATGGGCTTTTGCTGGGCTCTTAAAAAATTTCAAGATTACAGGCAGGGCTTCTACTTTACTTACACTTAGGTCACATACAACCCCCTACATATACACTTTATTCATTAACACTCATCTTTAGTTTTCTTTGATTTTTTCTTAAAGGGTTTTTGGTCTTATTAAATTTTTTTTTTATTCCATGGGGAAGTGGGGTTTTAAGGGGAAACTTTCCCCCGTAAGCCATGGAAATTTGGGAAAAATCAACTAAAATGCCCGGGGAAAAAATGGGGTAGTAACCCCTTTTCCCGTAAAGATTTTCTAAAAAGAATAAGAAGAGAAAATTGTCAAAGTGGGAAGTCTGAATGTGCGTGGATGTTTTGAGATGTAAGAAAGAGGGTGATTGTGGATGTTATGAATGAGAAGAAAACTGGGTGTCCTGGCTTTAAGTGAAACAAAGCTGAAGGGGGTGGGGGGAGTTTTTAATGGAGAGGAAAAAAAAAAAAATGGGATTAGGTCAGGGGTTTCAAATAGGTTTGAGCTAAAAAAGGGGTAGCAATAATGTTGAAAGGATAAGCTATGGCAGGAAAAGAGGGACTATAAATGTATTAATTCAAGGATTATGTGGAGTAAAATAAAGATTGGATGTGAAAAGTGGGTTATAATAAGCGTGTATGCACCTGGAGAAGAGAGAAGTGTAGAGGAGAGAGAGAGATTTTGGGAAATGTTGAGTGAATGCGTGGGGAGTTTTGAATCAAGTGTGAGAGTAATGGTGGTTGGGGATTTCAATGCTAAAGTGGGTAAAAATGTTATGGAGGGAGTAGTAGGTAAATTTGGGGTGCCAGGGGTAAATGTAAATGGGGAGCCTTTAATTGAGCTATGTGTAGAAAGAAATTTGGTAATAAGTAATACATATTTTATGAAAAAGAGGATAAATAAATATACAAGGTATGATGTAGCACGTAATGAAAGTAGTTTATTAGATTATGTATTGGTGGATAAAAGGTTGATGGGTAGGCTCCAGGATGTACATGTTTATAGAGGGGGCAACTGATATATCGGATCATTATTTAGTTGTAGCTACAGTTAGAGTAAGAGGTAGATGGGAAAAGAGGAAGGTGGCAACAACAAGTAAGAGGGAGGTGAAAGTGTATAAACTAAGGGAGGAGGAAGTTCGGGCGAGATATAAGCGACTATTGGCAGAAAGGTGGGATAGTGCAAAGATGAGTAATGGGGGGGTTGAAGAGGGTTGGAATAGTTTTAAAAATGCAGTATTAGAATGTGGGGCAGAAGTTTGTGGTTATAGGAGGGTGGGTGCAGGAGGAAAGAGGAGTGATTGGTGGAATGATGAAGTAAAGGGTGTGATAAAAGAGAAAAAGGTAGCTTATGAGAGGTTTTTACAAAGCAGAAGTGTTATAAGAAGAGCAGAATATATGGAGAGTAAAAGAAAGGTAAAGAGAGTGGTGAGAGAGTGCAAAAGGAGAGCAGATGATAGAGTGGGAGAGGCACTGTCAAGAAATTTTAATGAAAATAAGAAAAAATTTTGGAGTGAGTTAAACAAGTTAAGAAAGCCAAGGGAAAATATGGATTTGTCAGTTAAAAACAGAGTAGGGGAGTTAGTAGATGGGGAGATGGAGGTATTAGGTAGATGGCGAGAATATTTTGAGGAACTTTTAAATGTTAAGGAAGAAACAGAGGCAGTAATTTCATGCACTGGTCAGGGAGGTATACCATCTTTTAGGAGTGAAGAAGAGCAGAATGTAAGTGTGGGGGAGGTACGTGAGGCATTACGTAAAATGAAAGGGGGTAAAGCAGCTGGTACTGATGGGATCATGACAGAAATGTTAAAAGCAGGGGGGGATATAGTGTTGGAGTGGTTGGTACTTTTGTTCAATAAATGTATGAAAGAGGGGAAGGTACCTAGGGATTGGCGGAGAGCATGTATAGTCCCTTTATATAAAGGGAAAGGGGACAAAAGAGACTGTAAAAATTATAGAGGAATAAGCTTACTGAGTATACCAGGAAAAGTGTACGGTAGGGTTATAATTGAAAGAATTAGAGGTAAG